>PVIJ01004191.1:47204-121716 GCA_004024925.1 Scalopus aquaticus | reverse complement strand
TGGATGGAATTAGAGGGAATCATACTCAGTGAAATAAGCCAGAAAGAAAAAGAAAAATATCGAATGGTTTCACTTATAACAGGACTATAGGGAGGCGGGGTGGGAGAGAGACACTCAGCGGTGGGGGAGGGGGGAGGGGAGGATAAGGGCACAAAATGGAAGAGAGGAGAATACAGGGGACCATGGAGATGGATCACGGATGAATTGGTGGTGGGCTGCCCAAGGGGAATACAAAATGTAAAAGACGTAGATAACAGAAATGAATATTGACAGTAAAGCCACACCAAATATCTTAGTGGAAATGGGAAGAAAATTAAGTGAGTTCTCTTTTCTACCAATACTACCACCTAGGAGAACTGCAGTCTTTCCTGAATAAGTGTCAACTGTATAGCAGTTTTTGAAAATAAAAAATAAATTGTATAGCAAAAAAGACTATGGGAAACAAGTCATTTCCGAATCTCTTGGAATAGTGATTGTATTACACAAGTTGTTGTGTTTTGAGCTAGCTGTTTTATATTTAGATTGGATTGTTTATAAAGCTACAAACTTCATCTATATAAAATCACCTTTTCTTTTTTTTTTTTTTTTTTAAAGATTTGTTTTTTATTTATAGATACAAGCTGGGGTACAGGCCAGAGGCGTGGGGCGGCGAGAGGGTTCACCAGAGACAGAGTGGGGAGCAGAACAGGCAGATCAGAAACACACTGCTGAGGGGAGCAGCGGGCGAGGCAGGAGAGGTCCGCCACGCCATGTGGGATTCTCCCCGGCCGGGCGTCGAACTCGCCAGCTCCACAGCGCAGCGCTTAACCGCTGCGCCACTAGGGAGGCCAAAAAAATCACCTTTTCATGTTAATAATTAATAGGTTAATAAACAGTGTTTGCTGAACTTAAACTTTTTGTTTTTCCAGCAACAGCAATAAACAAAGATCTTACTCTAATATTGCATGGTGTCACCTTAGAAAATCCCACTTAATGCTTAAAGTTCAAGTACTCCTTTCACCAATATATACAGTTTAAAATGTCAGCTTTGCAGTCCAAAAAGAGCAGCATAAACAAGTTGTAAACTTTAAATAGTATTCTAATTATATATACAAGTTTGAATAAATATTAACTAAACCAGGAGGGAAACAATAGGATAAATAAATCAGAGATTTGTTTCAGTTTTGGTAATTTTATTTTTACTTTTTTAAAGATTTATTTATTTGTGCATACAAGCTGGGGTACAGGCCAGAGTTGTGGGTCAGCGAGAGGGTTCACCAGAGACAGAGTGGGGAGCAGAACAGGCAGATCCATGGGAACACACTGCAGAGGGGAGCAGCGGGCGAGGCAGGAGGGGTCTGCGGGCAGTGTGGGAATCTCCCCTGCCAGCGATGAGCTTGCTTTGCTGCTGCCCACAGCTCCACAGCACAGCGCTTAACCGCTGCCTCACGAAGGAGGCCCTGTTTTGGTAATTTTAATTATGTATGTTTGGGTTTGTGTTATGGACTGAACTGTGTTCTACCCAATTTGTATGTTGAAATCCTCTTTTTAAAAAAAAAAATATACTAATAAATATAATTTATATCTTTTACATTATAGTATGTTCCTAACTCTTAATATGACTGTATTTAGAGATGGGAACTTCAGAGATGGGAACTTAACTAATTAAGATACAATGAAGTCACAAGGGGCGGGGTGTGCATTCATCCAACTGGACTCGTGTCCTTAGTGAAGAGAAAGGGACACCTGGGGCCTTGATCTGTGCACATGCGCACAGAGGCGAGGCCGTGCGAGGACACGGCCGGAAGGCACCTTGCTTCCGGCCAGCCAGGAATAGAGACCTCATCAGAAACCAGCCCTCTCTGCCCCTTGATCAGGGGTTTTGGCTCCAGACTATGAGAAAATACATTTCTGTTGTTGAAGCTACCAGATTTGTGGAATAGCACATTTGACATAGTGAGTTACTCACAAATGACATAGTGAGTTATGTCACAAATTTGACATAGTGAGTTAGTCACAAACAGGAACCACAAATTTGCATCCTGTGGTGCTGAGCTGTGTCTTCGTGGTTGGCACCTCCCTCTCGCTGTTTGCTGTTATCTGGGAGAGGAGGCTGCGTGGAGACAAAATTGGATCACAGCGCTAGTGCTGCTTAGAGACGGAAAGGTTCATGAATGAGTGCTGTAAACTGAGACATAAAACTGTGCTTTCTTGTGTGTGTTTATCGCATGGTTTATCGTGAATGGTCTCAGAACAGAAAAACTGGGAATAGAAAAAAAAATGTCACACGTCAGTGAGTGTTAGTTACACTAACACTCACTGTTTACATGGGCCTTAGAAATAACCGCACAATTAATAATGCTAATGGAGATACTAGGTGGCACTGAAAAAGTGGGAAGTGAGAGGCAGTGATTTTAATAAGATAATGTTTTCCATCCTCAATTACAGAAGTTATTCAATAAAAATTCAGCGTTTTGGTTTTCCGTTTAGTCAGCAAAAATTCTGATACCAGAATTATCCCTCTTAAAAAAGCTGTAATGTCAGCAACTGTTAGCATAGAGAAAGAGGACTGTATTACAATGTTGGTGGGAATGTAAACTGGTAGAGCCATTTTGGAAAGACTGAACTTACCTGAAAAAAAAAAAATAGTTATATAACATATCTTCTTGATCCATTCTTCTCTTTTGGGACGTGAGCTGTTTCCATATTTTAGCTATTCTAAATGATGCTGCAGTAAACATAGGAGTGCAGATTTCTTTCTTTTTTTGTTCTTTGGTTAGATTCTTAGGAGTAGAACCTGAAGGGAGAAGTCAAATGCTGTACAAAAATGAGCAATGATGTAAGAAAATAAATAAATATTTAAAAAACAAAAACTGAAAATGGAGATACCATACAATCCTATGTTTGGCCATCTATCCAAAGAACTTACATGTGCAATACAGAGGAACATAGGGTCAGAAAAAAACAAACCAATAATCAGCCCTAGAAATCTGACTGTGGAATTGAAGCTATGTGAAGGAGGAGAGGGGAACATGGAGGAAGGTCACCCAGTGGACTCTGATGGAGAGCTGAGGACTTTCTGTGGTGGACGTGGTGGGGTGACATGCATTTGTGGAGGTTGCACACTTTATCTGTCAATCATGTGGAGTGTTGTAGACAGTGTTACCTCACTTTTAATGTGGTATGTTTATATTTGAAAAAACCCTAGTAGGATGCGTTCTAGAACACTAATATAGCTAGGGTGGCGGGGTTGTAGGCGATGTACTTTCATCTTCCTTTGGCTTTACATTTCAGCTTATTTAGTATTTTTTAAGGCTATTTTCATTAAAAACAAGTTCTGTTAAAAATATGAACAATTCATACACATAAATAGATTTTAAAAAGCGGAAATCTTTGTACTTAAAAAACAAGACATAAATCACAGAAATGATTAAAACACATAAAAAGGTATATGATATAGTGCCACAAATTTTCTGTTTATCATTTATTATTTTCAAAGGATGTTATTCACTCAAAATAAGATTGCTTTTAATATTGTTACTTCGATTGTTACTAAAACTATTTGCTAAAAATACAGTTTAAAAAGATCATTATATTTAAATTACAGTAAAATAGCCATACTATCTAAACTTTCTAATAGTTTTATCACTTAAAGTTTAATATTTAGATGGTGGGTCACTTTTCCTTTCTTGTGCTTAGTTCAGGTAAAAATTTTTTTTAAAAAGATTTATTTTTTATTTATACATACAAGCTGGGGTACAGGCCAGAGGCGTGGGGCAGCGAGAGGGTTCACCAGAGACAGAGCGGGTAGCAGAACAGGCAGATCAGAAATACACTGCTGAGGGGAGCAGCGGGCAAGGCAGGAGAGGTCTGCCGCGCCATGTGGGATTCTCCCTGGCTGGGCGTCGAACTCGCATCGCTGCTGCCGACAGCTCTACAGTGCAGCGCTTAACCGCTGCGCCACCAGGGAGGCCCTAGTTCAGGTAAAATTTAAGTAGAGATACTTACACACATCACAAACACAGATTATAGTTTGGTACAATTTGGCAATCCATGCACACACCTTCACAAATCACCAAATAGAAAATATTTTTATTGTTCCAGAATGTTCCCTCAAGGCCTTACCTTGAGTGTGTGTGTATTTATGTAACTTGATCCTTTATTCTGTTTTGTTGATCTGTTGTCTATTCTTAGGACTTGAAATCAGCATATAAATAGTTGTTATTATTTTTCAAGACGTTTTTGCTTCTTGTTTCTATATGTAAATTGTTCAATTAGCTCCTCAATTTCTAAAAAAAAAAACCCTTATGATTTTTATTAGAACTGCTTTCAACCTATGGCTCCATTCCATTACATGAATGTTATTCTGTATTTTTAAGTACATGGTTCTTGCAGACCTTTATTCTTAAATCATAAGTGTTTTCACAGCGTGTAATTGAAATTTACTATTATAATTTGCTAAAAGCATAATAAGCACAGAGAAAAACCATCAGTGGAGTATGACATTAGGTCAAGGAGAACATTTGGAAACCAGTTGAAGTCTTGAAGTTCTTGAAGTTCTCCCAATTATCTGATCATAAAGATGTAAGAGTGGTATCCATAAATTCCTTGTCACAGAGCGTGCATAGCAACGGTACTCTGGAGATGAACATTTTGCAGTTTTGCAAAGTCTGTGTGATGCTCCACATTGATCAGCTCTCGCTACCTGACTAGAAGAGCAAATTACATGAGCTAATGAGAGAGAGAGAGAGAAAGAGAGAGAGAGAGATAAAAAGAGAGAGAGAAAGGTCAAGGAGTTCCTTGCTTGGGATGACATAATGACATAACGAAGATACACACAGATATAAGTGAATTAAGTTGGCCCCAGATCAACAATGGTAATCAAAGAATTAAAAAAAAAGAAGAGGATAAAGAAATGGCCCAATCTTTTTTGATCGTTTTTCTAGCACAAAAGCTGTGATTAAAAGCCAATTAAAAAAGAAAACAATAATTTTAAGCAAACAAATTATTAGTTCACCCAAAGGAACTTACACAGATAGAAACATATTTGTCAGAAAAGTTTGTTGTGATCACATTTCTAAGCTGTTACTGTTTTGTTTTCTATTTTGTTTTTATTTGTCAGTCTGGTATATTAAAAATTTAAGCACTGAAAGAGAGGAATTGGGTAACCTATATTTTTTTATTTTCTCATATGGATAATATTTTTTAAAGGTGGAGAGTAAGGGCAAATTGGTAAATTGAATGAATGAAAGTTGTCATTTACCAAATAAAAATAACCAGTATGGACACTTATTTACTTTTTTTAGGAATGTTACCCTATGGTTATAAGTTTTGAATTCAAAATAACAAGACCAATTTTTATCATTTTCACTTAAACTTCTTATGGACATATGTCATTCTCCCCAAATAAATTCAGCATATGGAATGCATATCCTCTGTTTTCTGAATGAGGCTGATTTAATTATTTTGTCCTTCAAATGAGCATGTTAATGATTCACCAAAATATGTCATTCATTTACTTTCTTTCAGTAATACTACTCATTCTACTCAATTTTTTTTTTGAGATTTATTTATTTATACATACAGCTGGGGTACAGGCCAGAGGTGTGGAGCGGTGAGAGGCTTCACCAGAGACAGAGTGGGGAGCAGAACAGGCAGATCAGAAATACACTGCTGAGGGGAGCAGCGGGCGAGGCAGGAGAGGTCTGCCACACCAAGTGGGATTCTCCCCTGCCGGGTGTCGAACTCGCATCGCTGCTGCCGACAGCTCCACAGCGTAGCGCTTAACCTCTGCGCCACCAGGGAGGCCCTCTACTCAATTTTTATGGATTTCCAATTATATAACTTCCACAGACACCTAAAATTTCTCTGTCAAATTATTGCTTCAAATCACAGGTTAAAGTTTTTATCTTAGTATGTAGCCCAAGCAAAATATTACTGTTTTAATTAACACTTTCTACATTAGAATACTTTTTAAAATAGTAACATACACTTTATTATTTTTTTGTTATTTTAAGTCATTTTGCTTTTATACTTTGAAGAATGTTAGAAACTGAAAGTGGAATTCACTTAGAGAGAATTTCTAGTCTAAGTTCCTTTCTTTCAGTTTAGAAAAACTCCATAAAGTTAAGAAATTTACCTAAGGCTATCAAAGCCAGAACCATTGTAAAATTTAAGATTTCATGTAATTTAAGTCTAGAAAATGGAGGATTTTGAGATCAAACTTTAGCAATAAATTCTAATCATTTTAAGTGAAAACATATTAAGAGAAATATTAATTTAGAGCTCCAAATAGTCCTTGCTCACTTTAAGCTTTTACAAATACATGGACTATGTAATTGGAACTACAATCACAGTCAAGATCCAGCACAGTTCCATGCCTGTTAAAAATTCCCAAGTAAGGGGCCTCCCTGGTGGCGCAGCGGTTGAGCGCTGCGCTGTGGAGCTGTCGGCAGTGCGCGATGCGAGTTCGACGCCCGGCTGGGGAGAATCCCACATGGTGCGGTAGACTTCTCCTGCCTCGCTCGCTGCTCCCCTCAGCAGTGTATTTCTGATCTGCCTGTTCTGCTCCCCACTCTGTCTCTGGTGAACCCTCTTGCCGTCCCACACCTCTCACCTGTAACCCAGCTTGTATGTATAAATAAATAAATCTTTAAAAAAAAATTCCCAAGTATAATTTGCTGCTCACCACCTCAGGTAACCCATGGGGTGACTTCATGTTCATTTATGAGAATGTATTTTATTTGTCTATATTTTAATAGAAATGCAATTGTGAGTACGTGCTCTCTGTGTGTGGCTTCTAATGTTCTACATGGTATTTTTAGATGTCACTCCATTTCAATAGGTGTATTGTTCCTTTTATTGCTGAACAAAATTACATATTTTTATTATGAGTAATGCTGCTATGAATATATGTTTGTAACATAATATATACTTGATAATGCTGAAATTATCTTTAATTTTTATTTTTCTGTGAGATATGTAATGATATCTAATCATGATCATAATTTTATAATGGCCTAGTGACTGGTGATGTTAAGCATATGCCCTTGTGCCTATTGTCCATTTTTGTATCTTGTGAAAAGTGTCTGTTTAGCTGACTTACTGGATATCTTTATATAGGAATGATATAAGTCATTTACCTGAATATAATGTAATATGATATAAAAGATAATAATGGCTGTGGTATTAATATAGTCTATCAAGTGAAGGTTTTTCATTTTCTTAGTGCTTTCTTTTGACTATTAGATTTTAGTATTGACAGATACAACTTACCGCATTTTCTTTCATGATAAATCCAATTGTATATCATCCAAAATATTTTTCCAGAATTTAGACAACAGACTATTTCATTTTTAAAAACTATTTTTAAGCTAAGCCTGTTACATATTTTGAGTCCATTATTTATGCAAATTTGCAATAGAGTTTTTGTTTTCTATATGTTGTGAAGCCATATAGCACATTTTGTTAAAAAAAAAAAAGCTTCCCTTTCCACATTTGTGGAAAGTCAATTGACTACATATGCTGTGTTCTTTTTCTAGACTGTGTATTCAGTTTTAATTATATATTTCTACCATTATGCCATGCTATTTGTCTTTAGAGTAAATCTTAAATTCAGTTTTCCTTTTTTAAAGTTTTTTTTAAATTTTTTTAAAGATTTATTTATTTTTTTTAAAGATTTATTTATACAAGCTGGGGTACAGTACAGAGGCGTGGGGCAGCGAGAGGGTTCACCCGAGACAGAGTGGGGAGCAGAACAGGCAGATCAGAAATACACTGCTGAGGGGAGCAGCGGGCAAGGCAGGAGAGGTCTGCCGCACCATGTGGGATTCTCCCCGGCCGGGTGTCGAACTCGCATCGTGCACCGCCGACAGCTCCACAGCGCAGTGCTCAACCGCTGCGCCACCAGGGAGGCCCCAAGGTTTATTTTATTTTTGCATACAAGCTGGGGTGCAGGCCAGAGGTGTGGGGCGGTGAGAGGGTTCACCAGAGACAGAGTGGGGAGCAGAACAGGCATATTGACAGAAATACACTGCTGGGGGGGGGCAGCGGGTAAGGCAGTAGAGGTCTGCTGCACCATGTGGGAATCTCCGTGGTCTGGCATCGAACTCGCTTGCTACAGCTGTGGACAGCTCCTGTTTAGCTGACTTACTGGATATCTTTATATAGGAATATGTGGACAGCGCTTAACCCGTTGTGCCATCAGGGGGGCCTTTGAATTCACTTTAATACATTTTCCTTTTTCAAAAATTTTCTGTTTAGTCTAGGTCCTCATTTCATAAAGATTTTAGAATCAGAATTTAAATATCTAAAACCAAAGTGCGCTAGGATCTTTATGGAGATAGCTCTAAGTCTATAACTTGATTTCAGGAGAACAGACAGAAGGGTAATATTGAGTTTTCTGATCCATGAACTAGCATCTTTATTTATTTAGTTATTTAATATCTCATAGCGAGATTTTATAGTTTTCAGTGTACAGGTTTTACATATATATATATATAGAGAGAGAGAGAGAGAAAGAGAGAGAGAGAGAGAGAGAGAGAGAGAGTGCTTTAAGTATTTAAGTATTGAATATTTTATGATATTATTGTAACTGGTAACTGGTGTTTTGGCTTAAATATTTATAATTTGTTGGGTTTTTATAGAAAAAACAGATGTTCTTGTATATCAATATATATTCCTGTACCCTAACTCTTTTTTTTAATTTATAGTTTTTTTTTTTTGCAGTACCCTTAGGATATTTTTACATAAATATTTATTTTATCTTCAAATAAAATTTTGTCAGCTGATGAA
The DNA here is from genome assembly GCA_004024925.1 of Scalopus aquaticus. NCBI lineage: Eukaryota > Metazoa > Chordata > Mammalia > Eulipotyphla > Talpidae > Scalopus > Scalopus aquaticus. The sequence continues at coordinate 112,944 of PVIJ01004191.1, read as the reverse complement.
TACCTAAGTGAAATGTGCTATTTCATGCAATGTAATAGTGCTTAGGAGTTAAATGAAATACTATCACTTGGTGCAGCATGGCAGAACTTAAAAACAGGCGATGTGAATAAACCAATGCAAAATAAATTTCCAGATTCCAGTTGGATAAAATTTTCAGAGAAAGCAAATTTATAGACACAGTAGATAGTGGTTGGAGGGTGAGATTAAATTGGGAAGTAATTGCCAAGGGGCATGAAACTTCTTACTGGGATGATAGAAATCATGTTATAAAATCAAATTGTGATGATACTTGTGAGTTTCTGCAGCATGTATGATATATATTACTGAAGTTATTTTTAAGTAATTAATGCATACAATCACTAATTATTCAAGTTTGAATATATATGTATGTGCATATATGTAGATGTGTGTGTATGAATATACACACCTGAGTATCCTCTACCTAGAAAAGTAGCAAATCAAAGGCAGTATCATTACTGGAAGGATTGCAGAGAAGTGTTGTCATGAATGACTGATTGTTTCAACAGTGGCGATTCTCACTACATCTCGTTCAACTTCCTTTTTGGCCTCCTTAGGAGACAAATCATCTTTGAGCATGACAGTGGATTAGAGGAAGTCTAACTAGGTGATGACTCCAGCCGTAGCTGCTATGGAAGATGCTGTTTTATTGCTAGAGTAAATTTCTGTTTCCGTGGTAGCTGCTACACAACTATTGATCTGGCTGATGCTGTTTTAATAATGCTTAGTAAAGACCACCAGAAGCTGTTTGCTTTCTGCTCAGTTTGGCTGAGAACTAGACTTATTGGTTAGACATTTGCATCAGAGTGGGAAATAGGACAGAATTTCAAGGACCTTTTACCTCAGTGAGATTTCTAGCAATTGGTGACAAGGGACATGCCTCAATGTACTTCTAAGATAAAGAGTAAGTTGTTGCATCCAGCTGCTCCTATAAGAAAAAGGAAGCACAATGTCTAGTAGGTCTCTGGATTTCAGAGATGTTTTCATTTGGATGTGTTATTCCCACCCAGTTACCAAAACAGCTGTTAGATTTGAATGGGTCCAAGAACAAGAGAAGGCTCTGCGGTAGTTCCAGGCTGCTGTGTGAGTGGCTTTGCTACTTGGGCCATAGGATCCAGCAGATGTAATAATGCTTGAAATGGCAGAGCCAGATAGGGCTGCTGTTCGGAACTGTTGGCAGCTCTCTATTGGTGATTCACAGTGCAGGCTCTTGGGATTTTAGAGTTCAGACCTGCTATTCTCCACACATGACTGCCCTCCTTTTTTCAGAAAACACCTCTTGGGCTGCTACTGTGCTTAGTAGAAACAAGGCTTAACAGTGGCTGCCAATAGGCTGACTAAGCTGGCTATTGTGAGTTGGTGTTGTCTGACCCACCAAGCCATGATGCTGCCAGTGCACAACCACACTACTTCATCAGGTGGCACTGGTGTATACAGGAGAAGACCTCAGAGGCCGTGAACGTGCAAGTAATTTACATAAATTAGTGACCCAAATGCCCATGGTCCCCAGTCCAGCTACACTACCTTCTCTGTCATACACTGCATCTATGGCCTCACATGCATTCCTATAATCAGTTGACAGAGGAAGACAACTCAGGCTGGGTTTATAGATGGTTCCCCGTGAGGACCTATGAACAGTTGAAGTGCTTGCTGAAGGCAAAGAATACGGGATGGGCTCCAGAAAAAAAGTAGATATGAGTATCAGCTTTTATTGTACAACCAATCACAGAAACAGGGATTATATTGACTATTTCCTCCTTTTGATGTTATACACCTGTGTGTGTGTGTGTGTGTGTGTGTGTGTGTGTGTATTGGGCAAATATCTGTTATTCTCTTGGGAAGAAATATAATATCTATTGACTTTATATCATAGTATTTAAGTATCTTTAACTTTACATCATACTCACTCAGTTATGGGCTATCAAGAAGCATCCCTCAGGGCCTCCCCGGTGGTGCAGGTTGAGCGCTGCGCTGTGGAGCTGTCGGCGGTGCGCAATGCGGGTTTGACGCCCGGCCAGGGAGAATCCCACATGGTGTGGCAGACCTCTCCTGCCTCGCCCGCTGCTCCCCTCAGCAGTGTGTTTCTGATCTGCCTGTTCTGCTCCCTGCTCTGTCTCTGGTGAGCCCTCTCGCCGCCCCACGCCTCTGACCTGTACCCCAGCTTGTATAAATAAATAAATAAAAAAAAGAAGCATCCCTCAAGGATTTTACTTCATTTTCTGTGAAAAAAGTTAGTGTTTTTGGGCCTCCCTGGGGGCACAGCAGTTGAGCGCTGCACTGTGGAGCTGTTGGCAGCGCGCGATGCGAGTTCGACGCCCGGCCAGGGAGAATCCCACATGGTGCGGCAGACCTCTCCTGCCTCGCCCGCTGCTCCCCTCAGCAGTGTATTTCTGATCTGTCTGTTCTGCTCCCCACTCTGTGTCTGGTGAACCCTCTTACCACCCCACGCCTCTGGCCTGTACCCCAGCTTGTATATATAAATAAATAAATCTTTAAAAAAAAAAGTTAGTGTGTTTTAAGTTATATGCTGGGTGGTTGCGTGATGTTAGGTCTAATTATGACCTTGTTATTGTCTTTACTTGGATATTAAAAATGGTTCAAAGAGATGAATATGGGTGCCAGGATGACAAGTGTGAAGTTGTGATAGTTAATTTTATGTGTCAACTTAACTGGGCCATCATCTAATACCCAGATGTCTGGTTAAGCCATATTTCTGCCCATGTCTGCTAGGGTATGTCAGTAAGAAATGGGCATTTGTATTGTTATTTAGAAAATATTGCATTGTTCTTATTTAAATTTCTTCTTTGAAATTCAAGGAATCAATTAATAGCAAGTCTATATAGAAGCATGAACATATCCAGTTTTGTCACCTGCACATCCTGCATCTATTGAGTTGATAAGGTGAGTTTTCTTTATTTTCTTAAAGGGGTGTAGGACATGGGTTGATTTGCTTATGTGGAACCATCTTTGGGAATGTACCCCCTTGACAAAGGTATATGGTCTTTCAGTGTGCCGCTGAACTCAGTTTGATAATAATTTGTTGTGGATTTTTGTTTCCATGTTTGTTGGGGTTATTGACATGTAATATTTTCTCTCATGGTGTTTTCGTGTAGCTTTGGTTATCAGGGTAATGCTGGATTCAAGAAAATTAATTTTGATGTGTTCCTTTCCTTATGGATGAGTTTAAGGAATGATTGCTATTATATCATTAAGTTCAGCAGCATTTACCAGTGAAGTTATCTGGCCCTGGTCTTTTCTTTGTTGAGAGATATTTGATTTCTGATTTAATATCATTACTCCTTGTTCTGTTCAGGCTTTCTCTTTCTCCATAGTTCAGTGTTGATCAATTGCATATTTCTGGGAATTTATCCATAATTTCTTGGTTGTCTAATTCCTGGGCATATAGTATTAAAAATGGTCCTTCACAATCATTTTAATTTTTATGGCATCAATTGTAATGTTTCCTCTTTTATTTCTGATCTAATGTATTTATCTATTTGAATATCCTTCCTTTTTTTTCCCCGGGATAGTTTGGGTAAGGGTTTGATGATTTTGTTCTTTCAAAATAATCAACGGAATTTCACAGATTTTTTCTTTTCTCTATTTCATTTACTTCTGCTCCATTATTCATTGCTTCCTTCTGCTAAATTTGGGTTTATCTTGTCTTTTCTTTCTGAATCCGTGAGTTATAAATGTAGGTATTTTGGAAATCTTCTATATAAATGTAGCTATTTATTACTGCTAACTTTCTTCTTAGAATTCCTTTTGGTGCATCCCACAGTTTTGATATGTTGTATTTTAATGTTAATTTATGCTGAAATTACAAGCACATTGGGGTAGCAGAGCCTCCAGAAGCTAATGCAGTATTATGAAATGATTCAGTTATTTAATCGATTTGCCTTGGGGCCTACATGACTGTATATAACTCCCTACTTCCAATTATATAGGCCATTATTTTGGCTAATTTGGGACTTTATTCAAACTGCAAGAACTTTAGTATCTTTTGCAGAGCAGAAGTATAATTGCAAAAATGTACAAATTATTACATTTTTTTATATCAGGATCATACATTTGGTTTTGCATCTTAAAACACCTTAACAAATCCAAAGTCACATATATTCCCTTGTTTTCTAGATGTTTTATTGTTTTGCATTTTGCATTTAGTTCTTACGTTCATTTTAGGTTAATTTTTGTGGGGGATGTAAGGTCTATGTTTAGATGTTGGTGCTGCTGCTATTAATGATTTGCATATGTATGTGTGTGTGTATAAATATATATATATATATATGTGTATATAAATATATATATATATATATTTATATATATATATGTGTATATATATATATATATATATATATATATATATATACACATGCCCAAGTGTTCCAGTGCTTTTAATTAAAAAGACAAACCTTTCTCAGTGAATGTCAGTGTCTCTTTGTCAGAAATTGGTTGACTGTATATGTGTAGGTTATTCTCTGGATCCTTTACTCTGCCCCATTCATCAATGTGTCATTTCTGTCCCCAGTGCCTTATTTCGTGACACACTGTCTTTATAGTAATTCTTAAAACTGAGTGATAACAGCATCATTATTTTTCCTCATAAACCAGCTTTCAAAAATTGTATCTTTTTTTTTTAAATATTTATTTATTTATGCATACAAGCTGGGGTATAGGCCAGAGGCATGGGGCGGCGAGAGGGTTCACAAGAGACAGAGCGGGGAACAGAACAGGCAGATCAAAGAAATACACTGCTGAGGGGAGCAGCGGGTGAGGCAGGAGAGGTCTGCCACACCATGTGGGACTCTCCCCGGCTGGGCATCGAACCTGCATCTCGTGCTGCTGACAGCTCCACAGCGCAGCGCTCAACCGCTGCGCCACCAAGGAGGCCCCAAAAATTGTATCTTTGCCAGAGACTTAATTCTTATTTTTTTGAAAGATTTATTTATTTATGCATACAAGCTGGGGTACAGGCCAGAGACTTGGGGTGGTGAGAGGGTTCACCAGAGACAGAGTGGGGAGCAGAACAGGCAGATGGACGGAAATGGAAATACCCTGCTGAGGGGAGACAAGAGGCAGGAGAGGGGCCTCCCCGGTGGCGCAGCGGTTAAGTGCTGCGCTGTGGAGCTGTCGGCAGCAGCGACACGAGTTCAACGCCCGGCCAGGGAGAATCCCACATGGCGTGGCGGACCTCTCCTGCCTTGCCCGCTGCTCCCCTCAGCAGTGTATTTCTGATCTGTCTGTTCTGCTGCCCGCTCTGTCTTTGGTGAACCCTCTCGCCGCTCCACGCCTCTGGCCTGTACCCCAGCTTGTATGTATAAATTAAAAAAAAAAAAAAAAAGAGGCAGGAGAGGTCTCCTGCACCATGTGGCAATCTCCACAGCCAGGTGTCAAACTCACATTGCTGCTGCCAACAGCTCCACAGCAGGGGCTTAACCACTGAGCCACCAGGGAGGCCCTTAATCCTTATTTTTAACTATGCACTTGTTTAAGCCCCTTTAGGGTCCGACACCTGCCTTTATTGTCTTTCTCCCTTATTCAGTTGAAATCTTTATGATGATCCTATGTTGAGTGACTAGTGTATTGTAGCTACTGATAGGCTTCATTCTAATATTACATTAATTGACCCTGAGTTTTCTAGTATCATGTTGCACATGCCTGTCATAATATAATCTTAGAAATTTTTATTTAATACTCAAAATATGTTTCTTATTAGAGAAATAGTTATTCTACTTCAGAAGCAATTGTGTCTTGAGGTAGTTTTGGAAAAGGGTACTTAGATATTTATTTTTAAAATTAAACATTCACTGGATGGGCCCCTTACTTTTTTAACCCAAATTTGTGCTGCACTTTAGCTAGCTCATAAGAAGGAATTGGATAATAGTTGAATTAGCTCTGAAAAAATATAGCTCACAGGGCTCCCTGGTGGCGCAGGGGTTAAGTGCTGTGCTGTGGAGCTGTCGGCAGAGGTGACATGAGTTCAACGCCCAGCCGGGGAGCCAGGGAGATTCCTACATGGCCTGGCAGACCTCTCCTGCCTCACTCGCTGCTCCCTTCAGCAGTGTATTTCCGTTGCTCTGCCTGTTCTGCCCACTCTGTCTCTGGTGAACCTCTTGCCCCCCATGCCTCTGGCCTGTACCCCAGCATTGATGCATAAATAAATTAATCTTAATCTTTATATATATATATCTCACAGTTGTGTAGCCAGAGTAATTTCACACTTAACTTGATACTTCAAGAGAACATAAATCGCTTTAGGATAAGAGCTACAGAAGAATATAGCCAAAGATAAGAGCACCTTCCCTTGCATTATTTGCAAAATTACAGTTCTCCTTTGTAACAGAGTAAATGATAAGGATTTCTCTGGGGCTAGATGTTCTCCCCCATCATTTAATTGTCCTGTGTAAAGCACGTAATTCTCATTCTGTCCATTTTGTAACATTTTCAATATCTTTGGTGGCAATTATCAGAAAGACAATAATATCCAATGGGGGTGAGCCAGGTAAATGGATACAGGAAATAGATTTCTGTGCTCTTGCACTTGTAGGCTTATAACTGAACCTATTTTAGGGCTGATAAAATAAGGAAGTTGCTAGAAGGAATACAAATCATGACTTCCACAAACGTGACATCCACTGATTGATGCTTGTGTAGAAAGGAGATTCATTGGGTGAAAGGTGCTATGTTAGGGACATTTAAATTATTTTTCTTGTCAGAAATAAATGGTTTGCAGTCTGCTGTGCCCTTGCTAGCTTGTCGTAGAGTTAGTTTTCAAGGTATTTATCTTTCATGCTGTTGTATGCAAGACAAAGTTTCAAAAGTTTTAAAAGTAAATTCCATCCATAACCTAAATCTATAGAGAAAAGGTAAAGTGCTGGTAAGTCATTAGTTGTTCCCAGATCCACTGCATAAAAGAGCCATCTTCCCTAGGTCAGGCTGCAAACTTTTCTTTTATGTTCAATCTGCCAAAACTGATTTATCATACTCGGTTTTATCCATGTCACTTAGTGTCATGAATATTGCCTTTATCAAACAGAATTGTGCAAGAGCAAGGAGGTAGATAATGCGAGAGGGTTCACCAGAGACAGAGCGGGGAACAGAACAGGCAGATCGACAGAAACACACTGCTGAAGGGAGCAGCGGGTGAGGCAGGAGAGGTCTGCAGCGCCATGTGGGAATCTCCCCAGTGGGCATCGAACTCATGTCGCCGCTGCCGACAGCTCCACAGTGCAGCACCTAACTGCTGTGCCACCGGGGAGGCCCATATTTTTTCTATGTTTTTCAAGCAGAAACACGTCATGAATTTTCCGACAGCCCAACATTTTCTAGATATCCAGTGATTCACACAAAGCAAAGTAGCAAGAGATTTGAACACAAGTCTTCAGACTTTTATTTGAAGTTAAGTTTGTAGCTGATGATTGTTTCTTGTATGACTTCTTGTTTGAACCATGCTGAAATGTTTACAGACCCCCGATTATTTGTGGCAAGTTGTTTCCTGTGCTTGGAATGATCCCACTCTTCAGATCAGTGCTTCCCATCATGTGTGTATTAGGCAGAATGATTACCCCCAAGTATGTCCAGATCCTAATTCCTGACACCTATTAATATGTTACTTTATAAAACAAAAGGGACAGGCAGATGGATTAAATTGAGGACTTCGACATGGGGAGAATATACTGGCTTATTATAGTGAGCCCAGAGTAACCACTAGGATTCACATGAGATGACAGAGGCAGCCAAAAAGTCAGAGAAAATGTGTCATTGAAAGCATAGGTTAAAATGATGTGATTGGTGAGTTTGCAGGTGGAGGAAGGGGCCGAGAACCAAAGAAGGCAAGTGGCTTCCTACATTGAAATTTCAACCAAAAAATATATACTATCAGGGCCTCCCCGGTGGCGCAGCGGTTAAGCGTTGCGCTGTGGAGCTGTCGGCAGCGGCGACGCGAGTTCGATGCCCGGCCGGGGAGAATCCCACATGGTGCGGCAGACCTCTCCTGCCCCGCCCGCTGCTCCCCTCAGCAGTGTATTTCTGATCTGCCTGTTCTGCTCCCCACTCTGTCTCTGGTGAACCCTCTCGCCACCCCATGCCTCTGGCCTGTACCCCAGCTTGTATGTATATATAAATAAAAAATCTTAAAAAAAATATATATACACACACACACACACACACACACACTCTATCGGTGTTTACTTTGGAAAACAGAAAATAAATGTTTTCTGGGGACAGAGGATTAACAACAGAATTTAGATTTTACCTCAGTGTAGGAGGAGCTGTGGAAGGAAGGCCAGAGGATTTAAGGGGATTAGTGGATCAGAGGAAGTCACTAATCAAGATAGGCTGGAGAACTTGGAAAGCTGTTTGCTTAGAGTATATAGGTACAGTCTGGATGCTTTGTGTGTCTGGCCACCAGAGGAAACACAACTCGTGGAGAGGTGCGTGCCACTTGCCACCTCTAAGGAAGTAGCAGTAAAATGCTTAGGGAACAGTGCAGGTGAACACTACGCGACCAGAGATTAGGAAGAAGAGCTGGCGGGTGGAGACCGCCCGATTCATCCACCCTTGCTGTTATTCAGCGTGACTGCTTGTAAGAGCGTAATGGTTTTTTCTCATCCCGATTCCATTTGGTAGCAAAAATGAGAATTGACTGAGTGAAGATTAGAAGATATATGGGGTGGGGGGGAAGAAAAGAAAGAAAAAAAAAAAAGAAGATATATAGAAAATGTTAAAAAAAATAAAAATATTATTCATTGATCATGTTATGAAGGTTTTAAACTGAGTCTGTAATGGTATAACTCTTTAAAAATTATCAGTAAGAAATTTCTTAGAATGGTAAAAAATTAATTTGTGTATGGGATATAATTTTCTGTATTACTCTCGATATTTAGAAATATTTGAATATTTAAAAGAACAATCATGCAGATGGGAAAACTTTATACAGTGATTTTCACTGTATATAACAGTGACATTGTAATGGGAAATATTAAATTGCATGGGAACTGCCCTTTCACACTATAGACTGTTTTTTCATCATTAAAAATGTGTGTTTTTAAAAATACAAGGAGGAATGATTATTTTGTACTATTCAAGTTAAGAAGTAGAATTTGTTTTATTTAAATTCATTTCTTCAGTATATAAGTATTCACTGAAATATATATGAGGATACGCATTTTAGGAAGATAATTTTGATCAGTGTAAGAAAACTTCAAAATCACCAGACTATCTGAAATATAATGAGCTGTCAGCTACAGTAATGATTTCCCCTGCTGGGAAGTGACTTAAATAAAACTCACTACCTATAGCAGGAGCTATGGAGAAGATTCATATATAAAGCACAAAGGTTTTGCTCTAATATTCTAACTAATCTGTCACATTAGTACTATAATGAAACTGACTCTAGCATATTCTGTTCTTGTCTGTTTCAGCAATTAATAATATGTAAATTTCATTTATTTTTCTCATATGTCTATCATAAAAACATATCACATCTCACGTTCCTCACCTATATCACATAAGTTTTAAATTTGTAAGTCTTTAATTCAACAACATATAATAATAACCTTTTCTCTGAGATGGGATTCCTAGGTGAATAAAACTGAGATTCAGGCAAGTTGTTGATTTTCATGAAATACACAAATGAAGTCTGTCCATAATCTCTTCTTCAAAATATTGATAGTTATTGAAAAGCCTAAACAAAAAGATAAATACTGGGACCTCCCTGGCGGCACAGCGGTTAAACGTTGCTCTGTGGAGCTGTTGACAGCAGCAAGGCGGGTTGGGTGCTGGGCAAGAGAGATTCTCACGTGGCGGGGCAGACCTCTCCTGCCTCGCCCGCTGCTCCCCTCAGCAGTGTGTTTCTGTCAATCTACCTACTCTGCTCCCCACTCTGTCTGGTGAACCCTCTCGCCATCCCACTTCTCTGGCTTTGTATGCATAAATAAATAAATATTTTTTTTAAAAAAGATAAATACTATTTTTTTTATTACAAAAACCTTTCCCCATGATATACTTCAGCATTCAAGAGATAATGTACACAGGCTTATGGCAATACTCTTACAGTTTTGTTCTTGCTTATTACCTGGTGTTTTGTATTTGTCATTTCCAGTCATTTTTTTCATCAGTGATCCTAACTTTATCACTGTTGGTCCCACAATTATTTGCCCCTTTAGAATCTTATAAATTCTAAAATTTCAGGTATTTTAACACTTGACATATTTAAGAGTTGGATTAAATGATAGAACTGCTCTAAATATACCTTACTTACTAATTTAAACATAGTTGAAACATGATTCATGAAACTATATGTTACTTAGTAAGGTTAGCCAGATTAGTGTAATCTGTATTATCTGCTATTATCAATAGTTTTGATAATGGGCTTATTTTGTCTGTTGCAAAGTAATGGCTTATGGGAAGCTGAAGTTGTGGTATGTGTGCCCGAAGTGCTTGGTGTACCCAGAACTGTGCCTACATCTGGATGGATAACTGGAGTTGCTGGAGCAGTAATGCTGTACCAGTTCTCTCCACACTAGTCCCAGTTACTGAGTACCTGAAACCAATGGAAATCAGCTTCCTCCAACTCTGCCCTCCTGACAGTTTTTTCTTCATGTTCACAACACGCATACACAGGATGACACCAGAAAGTCCATCTCTGTCCATAATTCAATTGAGCTCCTTGTGTTCTAGAATACAAGAGTCTGCTCTTCCCAGTAACCCTGAAGCCTCCTTGCCCCCGTCACTGACGCCGTCTCCATCCTCTGCCAGCTGAATGTGATAATAAGACCCTGTCCTGAGTCATACTGCTCAGGCTGAGCTCTTGCCTTTTTAGTCACTCTTACCAATTGGTTTTCCTCTATGGACTGGAGTTTCCTCGTTTTTTAATGAAAGAAATGGTGCTTAACTCAAATAAGTGTTATGGAGAGTGAATGAGCTCTACCAGATATAAAGATCAAAGCCAAGTAAGATAATGGTAACTCCCATCCCCTTGTGTCTGTAGCAAATGCATTGATGCATCTCTAAAACTCAGCTGGGGGTAGTTTGGCCTGATCATGAACTGTGTGCATGCACACTGGATAGAACACATGAAACTGTGAAAATACACATTTTTCCCAAAAAATGATATGTCTGTCTCACCAATTCATATGCTAGGAGATTTAAATCATGTTTCTATACCAGAGTGTGAAGGTCCTAGAAATGCCATGAAACTGGGATCTCCAGAGCCTCCCTGGTGGCACAAGGAGTTAAGTCTCAGCACTAGGAAGCTGCCTGCAGCCACTGCAGCATGCGTTCGATCCCGGCCAGGGAGCTTCCCACATGGCACAACAGACCTCTCCTGCCTCACCCACAGTCAGTCTGCCTGTTCGACTCCCCGCTCTGTCTCTAGTGAATCCTCTCACCGCCCCCCCCACCTCTGGCCTACACCCCAGCTCTTGTATGCATAAATAAATTAATCTTAAAAAAAAAAAAGGGCCTCCCTGGTGGCGCAGCGGTTGAGCGCTGCGCTGCGGAGCTGTCGGCAGTGCGCAGTGCGAGTTCGACGCCCAGCCAGGGACAATCCCGCATGGTGTGGCAGACCTCTCCTGCCTCGCCCGCTGCTCCCCTCAGCAGTGTATTTCTGATCTGCCTGTTCTGCTCCCCACTCTGTCTCTGGTGAACCCTCTCGCCGCCCCACGCCTCTGGCCTGTACCCCAGCTTGCATGTATAAATAAATCAATCTTTAAAAAAAATTTATAAAAAAAAAGAAACTGGGATTTCCAAATTGGATGCCGTGTTCAGTTTCTATGGGTCTCTTAACCTCAAGGGCAATGTTGATCTGTAGAGCGTAAAATATACTCATAACCTCTCCACCCCCGTATATTATATTATTCTTGAAAAAATCTATGACTGCAAATATCTAAAATTCCTACCATATCCTGTAGTTTATCAAGGCAGAATAATAGGTTTGAATGTTGGTGATCTGTAACTAAGATGGGAAACAATCCAAATGCCCTTTGACAGATGAATGGATAAAGAAGTTGTGGAATATATATTCAATGGAATATTATTCTGCTATTAAAAAGATGAAATTTTGCCCTATATAACACCATGGATGGAACTTGAGATGATTATACTGAGTGAAATATATCAGATAGAGAAAGAAAATTACCAGAGAATTTCTCTCATATGTGGAGTATAAATAACAAAAGCAAACAAACTAAAAATCACAACAGAAACAACCCTTAAAACCTGAAAAATATGTGGTTATCAGAGGAGGAAGAAAAAAAGGTGGTAGGGAAAGGTAAAGGGTGTCAACCTTTACCAGGAATGGTGTTAGAACTTTGGTGTTGGTGAGGTGAGACTTATACACACAAGGAGATGAGATGTACACTCCAAATCTATAGTATATTATAAATCAATAACATTTCATTAAAATGAATAAAAACTAAACTTTGGAGATACATAGCTGAGAATTTTTGGTGGAGAGAAGATGTAATCTATTCCTCCATATAATTTGAAGGCAAGACTCATATTTTAAAATTTCAGAATATATAATTTCATAACTTTTTTATCCATGAAGGTTCATTAATATTCCGTTTCTTAAAGTTTATTTGACTTGAGAAATTTGCCTGAGAGGCTTTTTCTAAATGAGTTTTTGTTTTATCACAGAGCGTAGATTTGAGATAGGGAGAGTTCGTAATAATCTGCAGTATTAAACAGCAGAATGGAAGACTCAAAAATAATGTTTCTCTTTGAATGAAAAGTTACTTCTCATGAAGGGAAAGAACATTATAAATTTTCATTCTTTTTAAAATTTGGTTATATTTTGAAGTATGTTCAATACATATTCACCTTCAAACAAATAACTAGGAATAAGTGTGTGTTTTTAAACCACATATTGCATTTTAAATTAATCATATAATCCGGCTAATCATAAAAAAATTCCTCTCCTTCAGTATATATTTTGAAGTGCAGTTTAAAGGCATAGCACGTAAATAGATTCAAAGTAAATGAACTTCAAAACTCCACCTTCAGAAAAATTCAGAAATTTCTTTAGTGTTTTATGATGTTTAGCGGCTCTTCATTACAATACCAAGAAGGAGAATCTGTCAGCACTTTAAATAGCTGTAAGAATTCTTGCTTCTCTGCAGAAATATAAAATGATGGAATTTCCAGGGGGTTTGAAAATTATTTTTAATCTGGATTTGTGATTTATTAAAGTCTGGTTAATACTGGCCAGAAAGTTGATGAAAACAGTTAAGATGCTATTGATTCTTTTTACTAGCATTAAAATATGATAGTAAGGATAGTGCTTATATGCTTTATTTACTTTTCATGTGATATTTTTATTATAATTTTTATACAGACCTTGGAGTTAAGGAATTTTGGAAACTCCATAGAAATCATTAAGGGATAAATTAATGTAAGAAAGAGGAAATAGGTCTTTTGAAGTTCTCAGGAAAATGGCTACAGTTAAATTGAACATACCTGCTGGAGACCAGATAGACATGTAATTACATTAGCATTGATTTTCATGTGCAGAAAATTGTATAAGGTGGTTTTCTAAATTAAATTATGTGTCTTATACATTGTATATGCAAAATGAGCAGAAAGTTCTTGGAAGAAATGTTCACACCAATGTCCTTCATTAGTGTAATTATTTTATTGGTAGCATCTAATTATCTAAGATGGAGGCAAGGAGGGAGGGACAGAAAGAGGGAGGAAGGGGAAAGGAGTAGGGAGAGGATGGGAGGGAGGGGGGAAAGGGAGAAGGAGGGAGAGAGAGAGGGCAGAATCATGAAATACAGTACTTCCATGTGATATTTACAAGCTGCAACTTGTCCAATGATATTTTTGCACTTTCCATAAGTAGAACTTCATGCAGAAGTCAGAGTGATACAGTTAAAACAGTACTCCAAAAATCTAGGATCTTCTATCAATCAACCTTAGCCCAAATTTCAAAGCCTTCAGCATGGCCTGTAGGATCCCCTACTGACCTCTTTTCTGTCAACTCTTCTTTCCTTCGCTTTCATTACCCTGATCTGTGCTATTCACAGAACAGTCTTTCTTGCTCTTGCCTCATAGCCTCTGGACTTGCTATATCCTGGGACAGTCTCCATTGAATATTGTGGGTTTTTTTTTCTAATGCCATAGCCATACAAATCTCTATTCAAATATCATCTATCTAAAATAGTCTTCCAGGGCCTCCCCAGTGGCGCAGCCGTTAAGCGCTGCGCTGTGGAGCTGTCGGCAGCGGCGACGCGGGTTCGACGCCCGGCCAGGGAGAATCCCACATGGCGCGGCAGACCTCTCCTGCCTAGCTCGCTGCTCCCCTCAGCAGTGTACTTCTGATCTGCCTGTTCTGCTACCCGCTCTGTCTCTGGTGAACCCTCTCGCCGCCCCACACCTCTGGCCTGTACCCCAGCTTGTATGTATAAATAAATTAAAATAAATCTTTAAAAAAAATAAAAAAAATAAAATAGTCTTCCACACTCAAGCTTCATCCTCTTATTCATCTATCCCCCCAATATTTTTCAGTATCTGTAAATTATATATACATATAAATATGTGATCTATAAAATATACATGTACTTGAGGTTATTTAAAGTCATAGCATATATACTTCCTATTCTTTATTATATATATATTTAAGATATTCCAATAATTTCAGAAGTTTAACATTTTAAATACTATAAAGTTGCAATATAGTCTTATTACAACGTCCTTCCACATTCCAGCAATTTGTATTATATGTATAATATAGTGTGTGTGTGTGTGTGTGTGTGTGTGTGTGCATAATCTCTATTTGAGAGGAGTGTGTGTGTGGTATCAATTAATTTTCCCTGAGTATTATGTAAGGTTCATGAGGGTGGGTTCAAGGTTTATTTTGCTCAATAAAGGTGGCACTTGAAAAAATAAATTACTGAATATTGATTTTAATTTGTCAATTCATATATTTAAGTGAGAGACTATCCAACTATCCTCTTCCTTACATCATGCTTCATATTATTTTTGCTTGCTACATAATGAATAAGCTATTGCAAATAAGCATTCCATATTTTGCAATTTGTATGCTGAAGGACTCCCAATACCTTTAGTATTCAGCTATATTGTGTTTTAGAAGAGCCCATTGTGTTTTTTAAAATTTTGTATTTTAACATGTTTAATTAGTTATAAAATAGCTGGGATATAATAAATACCTCTAATTGAATTCTTTAAGACTACTTGAACCAGTCAAATCTCAAGGGACTATCATTTCATGCACAAGTGAATTTGGGTTATGTTTTGTTTAATGGAGTTAAGTATTTGGTGATCTTAAGTCAATTATGATTGCTAATTATAAATATGGATTTAAACCTCTAGGTCTGTTTCTTTGAAATAATTCTTTTTCAGTATATCTTGGCTCTTGAATGCTATTGAATTTGAATATTTGAATTTTCACTCGAATCATTTGACCTATTTAAATTTAAGTTATTGAAATTTATTAAAATCCAGGGACTTTCCCTGGGTCGATCTCATAATAATTATTGACTGCGGACTGCTGTGTGCATCCACTTGCTCACTTGAATGAAAGTGTCTGTTGCGTTTTTCCTATATGTTGGGTGTGTGGCAGCCAGAAATCTTGTTTCTTTTGTTGACAGGACTTGGGATAAAGAGTATAACAAAGGCAAGGACAAAGACCTGATCTAATTTAGTTGACAAATGCCCGGGGAATAGTGAGCAGGTTGCTGTGTTGGCATGAGTCTCTAATTTGCATTGTTAGGGAATAGTTTATATTTCTTGTGAGAGGGAGAAATCTGTTGTCAAGGGAAAGAGTGTGGCTAATTTTTTTTTAAGATTTATTTTTTATTTATGCATACAAGCTGGGGTACAGGCCAGAGGCGTGGGGCGGCGAGAGGGTTCACCAGAGACGGAGCGGGTAGCAGAACAGGCAGATCAGAAATACACTGCTGAGCGGAGCAGCGGGCAAGGCAGGAGAGGTCTGCCCCACTATGTGGGATTCTCCCCAGCCGGGCGTCGAACTCGCGTCACCGCTGCCGACAGCTCCACAGCGCAGCGCCCAACCGCTGTGCCACCGGGGAGGCCCAAGAGTGTGGCTATTAAAAAAAGTTAGCTACAAGTACTCACTTCTTAAGAGGTGATATCTATGTTTTCCATCATTTCTTCATCCCGTCAGACCTCGAAGTTGAAAGACTCAAGCCTGCTTTTACAATGAAATGATACGATGTGACTACCGTCCTAGGTAATAAAACACTGTGAAGAATCTGCCATTTCACTTGAAAGTATTCTTAGCTCAGAGCCAACATTCTATGCCAGTGCCCACACCACATGGACAACTTATTTGTAGGCATTCTGATGGAATCCCAGCTGAATCCATCTTTCATTTTATGATACTTCTTGGTGCTAACCAATGTGTATTTCACATTGTTGGGGGTGGATTTTTCTGACAGTAAAGTTCCCGACAGAACACTTTGATTCTTTCTTGAAAACTGGGCAGATGTCTATTAACTTTTTCCCTTGGGTAAGTTTAGCCTACTATTGGCTGTGGCTTTTCATGGATCTCTACTGAATGTAAAAATCTTACAAATGTCTGAAAAGAGGCTACTTTCTGACTGTTTTCACACCTGAAATTCCCATCATGCTATGTGATTCTTGGGAATTTTGAATGTACATTTCTTTTATTTTCCACGTGGTCTCATTTTGGTTGTTTTTCTTACAAGCAGAAGCTTAATACTAGTAGCAGACTATAGGGAACATTTAGACAAATTTTTAGAGTACTGGAATCACCTAGCTTCCTCTGCAAAATTATTCTGTCCAGTGCAGCAGTCTTAGCTTCTCCTAACTCCTATCGTTCCCCTATTCAGCAAGATCTCCAGGTCTTCTTGGGTTTCCCGCCCTGTTCACTGAGCAAGAAAATGCTTCCAGGCAGAAAATCAGGGCAACGGTGGAGCTTAGATCATTTGCCTCCTTTCTTTCAGGGATCATAGTCTTTTTGCCCCTATATTTGAAACAGACATTATATCATATAACTTGTCAAATTATCCAGTTATTTACAGTAGGAATGGAAGTTCAAATGCAGTCACTCCGTCATAACTGAATGCAGAAATTGCTATATAAATTTTAATAATTATCTGTACCACAGGCTTTGGGCTATTCATAAAGGGCAAATCCCCCCTAAATACATCAAAGGAAACAAAAATCCCAGCAGTGTCAAAGTTTTAGAAAGTGTTGTTTTATATATTTTATTCCTTGTCAAATAGAGCAGGTAAAACAATTGAAAGCTAGTATGTTATATAATATTACTGTAACACCCTTAGAGATTCCAATAATTTCAGAAATTTAACATTTTAAATCACTATAAATTTGTGATATAATCTTATTACAATGTCCTTCCATGTTCCAATAATTTCAGAAATTTAACATTTTATGATGCTAATATGACATTGAACTCTAAAATTCCAAACACTTACAAAAAAATGTATATTTGCTCTACATTTTAAATTGAAATTTAAGATCATATAATATCATTTGGTGTTCAAAGGAAGGATAATATGGCTGAAGAAGTTTCTCTATTCAAAAAAAATCAAATGAGTGGGGTAAAGAGTTGATTTTTTGTAAGCTTAAGAGACAGTTTAAACCAACTTAATGGTTTTTCCTTAGTCATAAAAATGACATTTCACATTTATGCATAAATATGTGTGCTGTTCACATTGTTTGTACCTTTTATGAGGCCAAATCTATCATATTTGCATTGGTATAGCTGGAAGGCCTGACAAAAATTCTGCTAAACACAAATATTAATGGAAGTGTCAACTTAAGACTTACATAGGTATATTATAGGCATTTTTATATTTAGTTTGCTACAAAATGGCCCCAGTCATATTGTCTATGTCTGTAAGAAGCTTGATGGATTCTATATTTAAACTTAAAGTGAGTTTCAGAAGGAAAGCATATACTTTCTTGAATACATTTGCCAGTTCTCATAAGCACTGCTCTTGGTTTTCTCTGGACTGCCTTCAACAAGTTTGATCACTCCTCATTTCTGAAGCCCTAATTTTTTGCAGCTCTATTTATAATTTCTGACTCAGATCCAGGCTCTGAGTAACAGCTAGAAAAATCAAAGAAAAAGAATGCAACAGGCCCTTTAAAAAAGTAGAGTATCCACTGAGGAATCCTAGAAATAAAGCTTTCTTACTATGAAAAGATATGGGAGTACTTAACTCGGGTGAAGTACTTCCCACAACAAATTCTGTATCCAGTCATGTGTCTATGGTGGGAAATGCAGCAGGAATTGCAGGCAGCATCTGTCCATCATGATATTGCATTCAGTATGTTAGACTTAACCACACAGTGGGACAGCCTTTTTGTTAGCATGGCAGGACAAACATGGTAAACGCAGCTGCACACACTCAATGTAGTGGGCGCTATCTCCTTATTTAAATCACGTAGCTCTTTTTCTTCTAAGTTATAAATTCCAAACTTCAAACCTAATGATGATGATGTGATGAGACAAAGGAAAAAAAAAAGAAGAAGAAGAAGAAGAAAATTGGTGTGGATTCAAAGAGAAATTGGAAGACTGACATAAAATTCGATCTGATTAAAGTATTAGCGTTTACAAAATTATCTGTTTTTAATATGTGGATTCTAGCAAAATTATATGCAAAATAATAATGAAACATGAGTCTCTTATCTGTTAAGAGTGAGGAAATTCTATCATGGACTTAGTATTGCAAAGACTTTTTCATAAACTGATTAATAGCTCTCCTCTCCTTCCAACCACCGTCTGATCTTGAATACAGTTACTGACTACATATCATTAGTACAATTATTATTGCTAATGGAGGAACTTTTTTTTTTTTTTTTGCTTGTTTGTGTTTTGTTTTGTTTTGAGTGTTTGTTTTTACTCCGGTGAAGGTTTTCCAGATGTGAGTGACTTAGAACAAGAGGGGATCTAGTACTGTGCTGAAGAGCACATACTCTGGATCCAGTCTGGATTCCAGTCTTGGCTCCGACATCCACCAGCTGTGTGAGCGTGGCTGTAATACTTAAGCTCTCTGTGCCTCAGTTTCCCGTCTGCTAAAAAATTTCCTGTAAACGAGATGGACCCAGCAGAGACAGGTTCTATTTATCTCGTGGCGGCTTCTGGAAAGCTCCCGTCTTCAGATGTCAGTAAAGGGCTTAGCACAGCCCCCGCCTGTTAAATAGCACGGGAGGGGTGCTGCTGTCACTCTTCCTCTGCTGCATCTGCAATTATCATTCTACGGAGCAGTCGTATCGAATGGCGCTCGCTCCCGCGTTGCCATGATTACTAATGAAGATGCCACTGAAAAATCATTCCGGAGCATCTTGACCTTGGCGGTGGATTTCCAGAGGCGACGATCCCGGCGTCCGCTCCACGCTCGCAACCCCCGGCCTGGCGCCGGGTAGGGGCGCGGCGCTCGATTTCCTTCCCTGCCTCCGCGTCCCCTCGCGCGCATGCTCAGTGCCGCGCGGCCCTCCACCTTTGATTTATTTTTTCGGGACGGCCGCGGCGACCCGGACGGGCTCGGGGATGGGGAGCGAAGCCCCCGGAGCTGCGGAGGCGGCGGCGGCGGCGGCGGCGCGGTGAGGGGCGGCCCCGGGGAGGCAGCGGCCGCGGGCTCGGCGGTGAGTATCTGGGACGCGCCACCATGGCATTTCGGAAGAAGAGCGCCAAGAACCCCCCAGTCCTGAGCCAGGAATTCATCCTGCAGAATCATGCGGACCTCGTCGCCTGCGTGGGGATGTTCTTCGTGCTGGGGCTCATGTTCGAGGGAACCGCCGAAGTGTCGATCGTGTTCATTACGCTCCAGCACAGTGTCACCCTCCCGGCCGCAGAAGATCGAGCCACGGAGTCCAAGTCCCTCTATCATTATGGTATCAAAGATTTGGCCACGGTTTTCTTCTACATGCTCGTGGTCATCATCATCCACGCCACCCTTCAGGAGTACGTGTTGGATAAATTCAACAGGCGAATGCAGTTCCCCAAAGCGAAACAAAGCAGATTCAATGAGTCTGGTCAGTTTAGTGCTTTCTACCTGGTGTCCTGCGTCTGGGGCACTTTCATCCTAGTCTCTGAGAACTGCCTGGCAGACCCTACCCTCTTGTGGAGGGCTCATTCCCACACCATGATGACATTCCAAATGAAGTTTTTCTACATATCCCAGTTGGCTTACTGGTTTCACGCCTTTCCCGAACTCTACTTCCAGAGAACCAAAAAACAAGACCTCCCTCGCCAGCTTGTCTACATCGGGCTTCACCTCTTTCACATCACCGGGGCATATCTCTTGTACTTGAATCACCTGGGGCTGGTTCTGTTGATGCTGCATTATTTTGTGGAGTTTCTCTCCCACATCTGCGACCTGTTTTACTTTAGTGATGACAAGTACCAGAAAGAGCTTTCTCTGTGGGCGGTTGTGTTTATTCTGGGTCGACTCGTGACTTTAATTGTTTCTGTGGTCACTGTTGGCTTTCACCTGGCTGGAGGACAGAGCCCCAGTCCCGATGCTGTGACTGGAGACGTAAATGTGTTGGCAGCGAAAATTGCTGTTTTGGCGTCCAGTTGCACCATTCAAGCCTATATAACCTGGAATCTGTTTAACGCCCAGCTTCAGAGGTGGGTGAAAGAAGATGCTACTCTTCAGGCCCCAAGTGTGAAGAAGAAACGGACTAAAGGCAGGTCATCGAGAAAAGGAACAGAAAATGGTGTGGCCACTTCACATAGGGTAGACTCTCCCCATAAGAGGAAAGAGAAATCTTCGTAATGAATCACCAACTAATGGGTTCATGTCCCCAAAGAAGTCTACTCTTTTATCAGATACCTTCCTGCACTAGAGACTTTTTGGTTCTTGAAAATAGTTTGTGCTGTCCTTGATTTTTGCTATTGTACTGTGTAATGTATGTTTTTAAAAGCCTTAGAGAGGGGAGAATCATTATTGCCAGTGGGGAGAAAAATGCTGATTTTTAACTAAGCTACTTGTCCTCAACATAGTTTTGGGATCACATCATTTTTTTTTGTTTTTCCATCTTTGAACCTTTTCCTAATGATTTATAGAGATGACTACAAAATTCTGCGTATCAGTGGCACAATTTCTTGCTTCCACCAATCTTTTATAACACTAGCAAGATTGTCAGTTACAACAATTTTCATGTTCTCTTTCAGAATATAATGCAAATAATATACAGGTGGAAGTCAACATCAATAATTTTCCAGTCTTCTCTAATTCCTTAGATTTTTAAATTTAGAATTTACACCTGGAGAAAAGATTTGTAAAGTCACCAAAATAATAATGTGTTTTATAGCTATGGTTCATAGTGTTACATCCCTATTAAAGAACCTGAATACTAATGGGTAATGTGTGGAGATTTATTGTCGTATACCTAATTAATATAAAAGAATTACTGAAGAAATAATCATTCTTGTCCATTATAAACAATTGTAAACTGGAAATAAGGAAATTAAATGTTTACTATGAGAAGGAAATCAGTCTGTAGTACTTTTCTGGTATGATTATTAAAAAATTGTTAATGAGGTTTATCACAAGTTCAGTATCCAAGGCATATAAGGAAAATATTGTTTAAATTATTTTTAAAGTAATGTTCACTTGCTTTGTATCTTAAAGAGAATGTCAGCTAATTACACATGGAAAACATTTAATGCGCTAACCCTAAATGATTTGAAAATCATCCTACTAAATAGTCTTATGAGAGACTAAAAAATAATTATAGTGTTGCTTTCATTGGGAAACATTCTCTGTGTAAGACTTATTTGGGGGATATATTTGCATCTTTGCAGAAGTAAAAAAAGAAAAATAGTGGGCTGTAGTGGGTATTATATTTTTTTCCTCTCAACCTTAACTTTAATTTTATTTCTATAATATGAGTGTTTGTATTTTTTTCAGAAGTTGGTGCTTCAAAAATTGCTAGGGTTGTGCCATATATTCCCCATTTCTCTTTTTTTATTTCCTACTTTGTCTCTCATCACCCTCTGCTTGATACCCACCTATTTGGTAATTCAACTTTTCCATTTATGAGGGTCCCTCACAAACTTAATATACTTGTATACAGATCAAAGCTAGAAGAACCGCTCTTGGTAGCATTATCTTTTCTGTCTGCTTGAAGGAAGATCATTTCACTTTTGGCTATAGAATCCATCATTCTATTTTTTTCTTCTTGGTAGCCAAGCACTGTAGAGTTGGTAGCACATGCTCTGAGGTCCACAGTGCAATCACTTGAACCAACCATTGTGCAATTGTAACACAAGTATTTCCAACTTCTCTTAGGAGAGAATGGTCTTTCTTCCCTAAGTTTTAAAGAATTCTAGTCTGTTACTTGTAACTCAGTCCTGGTCACAAATTTCTTATCCCTTTTATACTTCACTTGCA
Organism: Scalopus aquaticus; assembly: GCA_004024925.1. NCBI lineage: Eukaryota > Metazoa > Chordata > Mammalia > Eulipotyphla > Talpidae > Scalopus > Scalopus aquaticus. The sequence goes on along the minus strand of PVIJ01004191.1, from coordinate 90,553 downwards.
AATAAGTGTAGATCTGACTCATACTGACAAATGGTTGCAAGAATTTTTTTTTTCCACATAACTGACAGTAATGTGACTTATATTGGGCTAGAAATTAAATATGGTTAGGTCCCAGATGGATATTCCTGACTCTCTCCATCTCGGTTTGATTTTGTTTGTCGACAAATAAGAACAGGGCCTCCCTGGTGGCGCAGCGGTTGAGCGCTGCACTGTGGAGCTGTCGGCAGGGAGCGACGCGAGTTTGACGCCCAACCAGGGAGAATCCCACATGGTGCGGCAGACATCTGCCTCGCCCGCTGCTCCCCTCAGCAGTGTATTTCTGATCTGCCTGTTCTGCTCCCCACTGTCTCTGGTGAACCCTCTCGCCGCCCCACACCTCTGGCCTGTACCCCAGCTTGTATGTATAAATAAATAAATCTTTAAAAAAAGAAAAAATAGTAAGAACAGCTGTTGTAGGCTTCATGTCTGTGTAGCACATGGAAGAGAGGAAGAAAAACCAGATCTCTGGAATTCCCAGAAACGATGAGTTACTTTAGGAAACTCATTTGATAAAGGTCTGTATTGGACTGGTTGGTTAAGTTTTATCTTCTTGTGGAAAAGGGTGAAGCCCCTGTCTTGTAAAATCAGAGTTCACAAAAGGTAGCAAGGTAATTGAGGAAAATAATGGAGGAGGGTTCTAATGTTAGATGGATTCCAATATAAGAGTTCCATAAATGTTCCAGAAGATAAATGTATGTCAAATAAATTATGAAAGCAATTGAAAATGCTTTCAAGTGAAATTCATCACAATATAAATCTCAAAGGCTCTCTCTTCAAAAAAATATGTTAGAAGAAAGTTCATGTTGTACTAAATCTCAGTAGATAATTTGATTTCAATCAAAACAAACCACCTTCAAACAAAACTTATTACTATTCAAGGTATTATTAAAGCTCAAATATCTGATTAAGCATCAAAAGTTGCAAAATTCAAAAAGATGTGTCTAATACTTGAATTTAAAAATTCCCTGATTTATTGGCTTCCATGCTTGCTAAACTATATTCCTCAAATAAGTCTACAAGTATAGCTTGCTTGGGATAGATTTAAAGTAAATATTCAAAAGCATTCTGATAGCATTTAGTTAAAAATGTATAATCTTAAGTAGTATAGATGGGTTACTCAACCTACTTATAAGCACAAGCCAATTGTAGACCTTATTACTTTGTTAGTGGTCATTATTATTGTGCTTTCAATTAGAAAAAGAGGGACCTTTGAAATACTTTTTTCATTATTCTTCATCTGTATCTGTTTATCTGTAGAGGAAATACATATAATCGACAGTTATAAAAATTAATTTGTTGGACCTCCTTGGTGGCACAGGGGTTTAAGTTTCAGCGCTATCAAGCTATCACCAGCTACTGCGACATGAGTGTGATCCCCAGTCAGGAAGTTGACGCACATGACGCAGCAGACGTCTCCTGTCTTACCCACTGCTCCCCTCAGCAGTGTATTTCAGTAGATCTGCCTGTTTTGCTCCCTGCTCTGTCTCTGGTGAATCCTCTAACCCCCAGCACCTCTGGCCTTCTCCCCTGTTCTTGTATACATAAATAAATGAAATTAAAACTTAAAAAAAAGTTAATCTGTTAAGTTGAAATAGATTCAAAAAGATTAGTTACAACATCAAGAATTTAAAGCTTTCCTAAAGACATAAAATATTCTCATATCTCCTTAGTTTGGAAAAACAGGTGAAGTTTTAAGTTCTCAATTAGGTATACCAATTATATAATAACTACTTAAATTCATTTCAGTTTATTTTTATCATATTTATTTCGTGAAAATTAATATAGCTTTGGGATTGCATTTTTAGCCCTCCGTATGTGCACATGTTCCACTCACCCTCCATCAAACCACCATGTCAGTGCCTCATCTGCTTCCCACCTCCCTCCCTGCTGTTCCCTCTGGTAATCAGTATTTTATTTTACTAAGTCCAAAAATTACTTCGGCTGTTGAATTTATTTTAATCTTGTAAATGTATTATTATTTAATTATTTAGATAGTGTAATGTAAGGCTTCTTATTCTATGCACCAGAAGTGACATACGAAGTGACTGAGGAGAGGATATTCTTGGTGGGGAAGCATGTTTGAGAACATGGCCTGCCTTGTGGGGCATGGCTGCTTGTGTCAGGGCGGGGAAGGCCTCTGGTTGAGCGCTCCATTCATTGCAATCTGGAAACAACGGGGAGACCTGGCTGGCTGAATTATTTAAAAGTGAGAGTCTGAGGGAGTATGTAGGGGTATACTAAAAGACCTGGTTACCAGAACTTTCACAGAAACTCCCTCTTCTTGAACTTCTCTGGAACTACAGGAGATTTGTTCTTCCTCTGCCGCCTTCCTTTTTTTTTTTTTTTTAAGATTTATTTATTTATACATACAAGCTGGGGTACAGGCCAGAGGTGTGGGGCAGCGAGAGGGTTCACCAGAGACAGAGTGGGGAGCAGCACAGGCAGATCAGAAATACACTGCTGAGGGGAGCAGCGGGCGAGGCAGGAGAGGTCTGCCGCACCATGTGGGATTCTCCCTGGCTGGGCGTCGAACTTGCATCGCACGCTGCTTACAGCTCTTCAGCACAGAGCTCAACCGCTGCGCCACCAGGGAGGCCCTAGAACTGCTTTTAAGGGATGTGGCTACTCAATATTTCAGACAAGATGTCTGTTTTTAAAAGCAGAAAGGAAATTTCCCAAATTAAAAGTAGAAAATGCTCAATCTCACCATCACCTGTACTGTTTATCAAATGAAATCAGACCTTTCACAGAATCTCACAGTTTGAGGAAAATTTAAGAAAATAGAGAACAGTAACTTGTGCCTGATGGGGATTTCACCTAAGTCATCACATACTGTTATCTAGACAAATCTAACCTGAGATAGATTTAATATTTACTCCTTTTGTTGCCATAGTTCTTAATTAATTTTCAAATGTCTCTCAAACTAAAGCAATACATAGTTGTCAATATCAATATTAATATATACTATATATATATATGTAACCTTTTTAATGTTTTTAAAATGAGATGCTTCTAGTTTTATTGCTGTAAAGTCAACAGAGGAAGGTTATAATATGATTAAAATAATGGCTAACAAAAGAAGGCATGGTTAAGTCCTTGTTGTGACCCTTAAAGCTGCATGCACGTAAGGAAACCACCTAACCCTTCTGAGTCACTAAAATAAGAGTTTTATCTACCTCAAAAAGCTGCTATGGGGCCGCCCTGCTGGCGCAAAGGGTTAATAAACACAGCGCTGTGGAACTGTCTGCAGCTGAGGCATGAGTTTGATGCCTGGTGGCCAGGGAGATTCCCACCTGGCACAGCAGACCTCTCCTGCCTCACCTGCTGCTCCCCTCAGCAGTCTATTTCCATCGATTTGCCTGTTCTGCTCCTTGCTCTGTCTCTGGTGAACCCTCTCCCCACCCCGCACCTCTGGCCTGCACCCAGCTTGTATGCATAAATAAATAAATATTACCAAAAAAAGCTGCTGTGATTAAAATATCTGCATACAGTATCCTAATTAGTTTGTGTGTACAGATACTTGTTCATGTATTTGTATATGATATGTTCTACACATGTATGTAGTCTTAACACATATGCATTTGTATGTATACATACCTGTAGATATACATATATGTACACATATGAACCTACCTACCTAATTAGTATGAGCCTACCTACACAGGTCAAAATCACGCATAGGACATAGCTCATAGTTCATACTAGAGTTTGCTCTTGAAGTTGTCCATCCTATGAGTTTTGACAAACAGTTTATGGCATATATCCTTCATTATAGGATCATTCAGAACAGTTTCATTGCCTAAAGTCCTTTTACTGTTTCACTCTTCTATCCCTTATCGATTTTAAGTTTTATGTTAATATGTGGCATTGAGTTTTTCCTCATTCAAGGTAGGTGGCAATAGAAAACTCAAGTATAATAGGAGTTTCTCCTTTGTATTGAGCTGTGACTTTATAAGGAATCCTCTCCCTAAATGAATTGTTGTTGACTAAAAAAATAATGTGCATTAAAAATACACATATAACTATACTTAAAATGTATAGAAAGTCTCTTCTGAGTAAATGCACATTTATTTTAAGCTTATTAAATTCATAGTGACTATGGACTACTTTTTAGTGAATTATAGAAAATGCATTTTAAATTCTATCTTGGGAAAAACTTTTAATATATGTTAATTCTGATATATATCCTTATGATTGAAACATTTGTCACCCTTGGTATAGGTAAATTACATTAAAGATGAAAATTAAATTTCAGACTAAATGAATTAGGTATTTATTTGGAAAAATCAAAGTAGGCATGAATTCTAGGCAACAAGCTTGATGTCAGGCCATATACATTTTTGATTATTGCATTCTGATTAACAGTGTCTCCTTTTCAAAATTTTATTTCATGATTAAAAGAAGTAAGCAAACAAAACTTAGAAGTTTCCTTTGCTGTCTTCTATATTGACTTCATCTCTTCTTTACACCCTTTTCTGTTTTTAAGTATTAATTATTGATGTTTATTGTTTGCCTTCTGTAATAATCAGAGTTCTAGGATTGTGTCTTTATTTTTTTATTATTTTTAAGATTTTATTTTATTTTTTTTTATTTTTGCATACAAGCTGGGGTGCAGGCCAGAGGTGTGAGGCGGTGAGAGGGTTCACCAGAGACAGAGCGGGGAGCATAACAGGCAGATCGACCGAAATACACTGCCGTGGGGAGTAGCAGGCGAGGCAGGAGAGGTCTGCCTGGTCATATTGGATTCTCCCCGGCCTGGCATCGAACTCGTGCCGAAGCCGCCAACAGCTCCACAGTGCTCCGCTAACCTGTTGCGCCACCAGGGAGGCCCCTGGGATTGTGTCTTTAAATCACTAAATAAACTTAGCATGTAGCACAATTCAGTGTGGTGAGTTCCATGGCAGAACATAACAAAAACATGTTCATGAAAATCAGCTTAATGATCTGGGGACATAGTATGTGTTATTAGTCCACATAGATCTTACAAAAACTAATCTGTGTGATCTTTAATAATTTGTCCTTAAACTACTGAAATGAAAGCTCTGACTCTAAGCATTAGACGTTTATTTACGAATGTCTGCCATCTATCTGCTCAGTGGCATCTGTGATTTGTCAAACTGAAATTTGAATGCTTTTTCAAGTTAAGAATTAGGTTACTACATCTTCTTGTTTGTTTTAACTGCTTTTTTTTTTTACTGATTTAATGTTAATTTATAACACTGCATGTGATTTAGGGGAATGGGTTCATACCTTTTCAGATGCATGTTACCACAGTTCACCCATCATGAAGGCCCTCATAATCTTTTACCGCCCTACCTCACTCCCCTCTCCTTCCTTCCACCACTCCCCAGAAGCCTCAATTCTGCAGTCAGATTTCTAGGGTTTATTTTGATTTAGTTTTGACTGTCCTGTGTTTTGTTCCTTTGTATTCCACATATGAGTACAATCAGATATCTGTCTTCTGATTTGTTTCCTTTAGCACGATGCCCTTCAGTTCCATTCATGTTAGAATCTATGAATTAGATTGTCAATTTGAATGTGCAAGAAAGTATTATGGTTGTTTCATATGCTCAACTGCTTTTTTGTAATAATGAACAGGAGAACAGTGCTGTTTGAAAGATGTAAAGTTTAGAAAAGGAACATGTATTTTAGGGGGAATGGAAATCAAGATTATATTTGGGGCCTCCCTGGTGGTGCAGCGGTTAAGCGCTGCGCTGTGGAGCTGTCGGCAGCAGCGATGCGAGTTCGATGCCCGGCTGTGGAGAGTCCCACATGGTGCGGCAGACCTCTCCTGCCTCGCCCGCTGCTCCCCTCAGCCGTGTATTTCTGCTCTGACTGTTCTGCTCCACACTCTGTCTCTGGTGAAGGTTCTCACCACTACACACCTCTAGCCTGTACCCCAGCTGTGTGTATAAATAAAATAAGTCTAAAAAAAAAGATTATATTTGATCAGAAAATTCTGTCACTCCTTTTATATATTCTAAGATGCTCTTGGAGCTCAGAGGTTGTCAAAACTACATTTGGGAATCTTCAGCATATTTAAATCAAGGCACTAAATGTGTTAATCAAAGCAGAGGGTATAAGTAGAAAGAGAAGAAGTCTCACTTCTTAGCCTTGGTGTATCCAGTTGATGGAAATCAGTCAGTGGAATAAGAATCAACAAGAGAGATTCACTGCTGACTGATGGCAAAAGAGTAAGACCAAAAGTCCCGAGTTCTGGGCATCACAGACTCAAACTTGAAGAATGACTGGTGAGTTAGGCAAAAAACAAGAGTAAACTGTATTGTAGAACCAACCTAAAAGAAACGTGTGTTAGCAGAAGGAACATATTAATTTCATCTAATGCTATTGCAAGTTCAAGCTCCTTAAGATTAATAATAAAAATCTTGACTTGGCAACAGGTAGGTCACTGGAGATGTTAGCAGGAGTGTTTTCAGTGGAATTACAGGGTTGAAAATCCAAATGAAATGGACTGAAGAGAGACTGTCAGGTGAGGAGGTGTAATACATTACCTGTATGTTCTCAACAAATGTCTCTGAAGTGGAGCAGGGAAGTGGAAATAAACAAAGAGTCATGTGGGATCAAAAGGGTTGGTTTTTGTTGTTACTATCATTTTTAGCGGGGGAGGTATTACTAATGTTTCTATAATTTTTTTCAAAGATTTATTTATTTATGCATACAAGCTGGGGTATAGGCCAGAGGTGTGGGGTGGTGAGAGGATTCACCAGAGACAGAGTGGGGAGCAGAACAGGCAGACTGATTGAAGTACACTGCTGAGGGGAGCAGCGGGCGAGGCAAGAGAGGTCTGCTGCGCCATGTGGGAATCTCCCTGGCTGGGGATGGAACTTGTGCTGCAGTGGCTCTGGATAACTTCATAGTGCTGTGCTTAACCCATTGCGTGACCAGGGAGGCCCTATTGTTTCTATAATTGCTACTGAAAATTAGATAAGATGACAGAGGGGAGAAAGATGAGAGTCTCAAAGAACAAATTGCATGATTCCTCTTAAGAAATCCCACATTCAACATGGATTCCTGATTTAAATAGAGCATTTCTGAATTATATTAAATACTTTTCAAGTTTGTAAATTTCTGACACCCTTTGAAGCCCTTGCCTACAGAGATATGTACATTTATATCCTTCCCTTTAATCTGTATTACTGGTTTATTTTTTTGCCTGCTGCAGCAGGTTAAAATAGTTATCATTGTCATCATTAAAAGACGGGAATCAATAGTTTAAAACATTTGAAAAGATGCTGTTAGTTGATCCGTGCCCTTTTTTCCCAGTGCATGTTGTTCTAACTTAAATAAGCAGTTTTTTTTGGTCTCAGAAAATAAAACCTATTGAAACAGGAATGACACTGAACCGAACCGTTGCAGCTGGCCTTTCTCTTCAGGAAGCATAATGATGAGCATCCGCATCGCTTTGTCGGGGGCTGGGGGTGGATGGCTGTCCATCCCAGTCAGTCATTAAAGAACTTGTCAACCCCAGTAGAGGGTGATTGTCCCAAAAGAACAGCAAATTCGGGCCTCCCTGGTGGCGCAGCGGTTGAGCGCTGAGCTGTGGAGCTGTCAGCAGCAGTGATGCGAGTTCGACCCCCAGCCGGGGAGAATCCCACATGGCGCGGCAGACCTCTCCTGCCTTGCCCGCTGCTCCCCTCAGCAGTGTATTTCAGTGGATCTGCCTGTTCTGCTCCCCACTCTGTCTCTGGTGAACCCTCTCGCCGCCCCACACCTCTGGCCTGTACCCCAGCTTGTATGTATAAATAAATAAATCTTAAAAAAAAAAAAGAACAGCAAATTGCCATCAAAACGTTACCAAAAATATGTGCAAATATAATTTATCGAACTAAGCAAAACTCATCACTTTTGGTTGCATGTATTCCACATGGCTCAATCCTAACAAGTACTTTAGAGACCATGGATGCCTTAGATTCTTCCTAATGATGTAGCAGGCACTCGAAACAGTTACTACTACTCCTAACAGTGAATGTGTGTCACATTATAAGATTTTAAAATTTTAGTTTTAAAACAATCTAGGAATCTGTGGATTTAAACATCTTAACCTGTTTATGATATATTTATATAATGAAGCCATTTAATCAGAGAAATTCTACCAACCTCATGCATTTAGACTCATCAGAAACTAGCTTTATCCAGGCAACTAAATACTCAGTACCTATGCAGTGCCTTTACAACAGAATTACTGCTGGCATTTTTTTTTTCAAAGATTTATTTATTTTTGTATACAAACTGAGGTGCAGGCCAGAGGTGTGGGGTGGTGAGAGGGTTCACGAGAGACAGAGTGTGGAGCAGAACAGGCAGATCAACAGAAATACATTGCTGAGGGGAGCAGTGGGTGAGACTGGAGAGGTCTGCTGTGCCATGTGGGAATCTCCCTGGCCAGGGATGGAACTCTTTTTTTTTTTTTTTAAAGATTTATTTATTTATGCATACAAGCTGAGATACAGTCCAGAGGCGTGGGGCGGTGAGAGGGTTCACCAGAGACAGAGTGGGGAGCAGAACAGGCAGATAGACGGAAATACACTGCTGAGGGGAGCAGCGGGCAAGACAGGAGAGGTCTGCCGCGCCATGTGGGAATCTCCCCGGCCGGGCGTCGAACTCGCATCACCGCTGCCGACAGCTCCACAGTGCAGCGTTTAACCGCTGCGCCACCAGGGAGGCCCAGGGATGGAACTCTTGCTGCACTGTCTCTGGTTAGCTTCACAATGCTGTGCTTAACCCGTTGCCCCACTAGGGAGGCACAACTGCAGGTATTTTTTTATACTGCCAGTGTGTTCCAAGCTATTGTTGAGGCTTGCAGCAACTGGGTGAAATAAAATATTTTCAGATTTCTACCCCTTCATACAAATAGTCGAAAATACATATTAAAACAATATATACATTTATGAGTTTGATCTTTTTCTTTAAACTCTTCATATCTTTAAAAAACCTATAGCAAATTTAAAAGTATTTACTCAACCTGTATATTATAGTCAACTGTAGCCAAATCTTGAACGGTTTAGGAACAAAATCAAAAACACATTTATCAAAAATACCAGAAAGCTGAATTTCAGCAATTATTCCTTGCATTATATCATCTTCAAATAATAAAAGTACATAGCTGTAATGTACAGATATGTTTTATTGCTTTATTTTGTCTTCTCCTCCTAATTATTTTTCCTCTCCTTCCCTACCTTCCAAACAAATCAGATGCTATAATGGGTTTCAAAAGCACCAGATGTTCATTAGATTCTAAGAAAACAGGAGATCTGAGCTTTACTTTTTAATTGAAGTTCCTATCTTTCCATTTAATTATCATAACTAGGACTAAACTAAGCTAATGATGATTAAAAAAAATGAAAAAGAAAGCTAGGCTTTATGAAAATCCATGCCAAGAAGAAAAAAGCCTGCTGATGTTTTTAATCAATTTAATTATCCATGTCAATAATGCTAATTCATAAGACATCCAAAGGACTCTGAGATTCATTAACACTACTTAAATATCTAAGTTCACTACATTTCCGAGGCTAAATTTTAAATACTCTCTGCATTATGAAAATCAGTGTTTTGAATGTGATTTCTCCTGTTTGGAAATGGTTTATAAGCCACAGTTGATGGCAGAATACTCCCATAAAGCAACACCAGTTTTAAGAATAGCAGAGGTTCAAGTTTACACGTAGTGTCTGGTAAAATCATGTGACTCCTCAAGGGGAACAAGAAGAGACTATAGTGCTGTCCTGGGGGATGGGGTGGGCAGCGTGGGGGGGGTTCCCAGGTGACCTTGTGAGCTTACCTGAAAGCTCCCCAACTCCAGGGATAGAGCTCTTTGCGATGAAAACTGCCCTAATCGTCCACTCTCTGGTGTCTGTAAAAGAGAATCTAATAAACATTGGGGAGTCATTTCCCCAGTTTCAGAAGAAAAATGAGTCTCAGTAGCTAGATATAACTTCCATTCCTCAAATATTTATTGGGAACTTGGTACTTTCCAGACCGGGTGACAGGCAGTGGGGCCACAGTGATAATAACGTGCCCGGTGGCGGCTGTTGTCAAGGGGCATCCACAGCTACTCAGCTGCGGTGCAGTCTCCAGAAGGTGCCTAGAAGGGCAGGGGGTCCCGTGTCCGAGCTAGAGCGAGCTTCTTGCTCTCCCTGGCCCCGGGCCCAGGTGAGCGGCTCTGCGCAGGCGCGTCCTGACTTCACCAGCGCCTGGGTAAGCGCCTGATCAATGGAGTTGATGCCCTTGGCGTTTCCACCATGAGTCCCCCCAGCAGAGTGGACATGAGTGGCCGAGCTGAGGGTAGTGGGGCGTCATTGTTCCCCGCCATCCAGCAGTATCCGTGGTCTGGGGAGAGGTGGAAATGGCACAAACCCTTGGTCCAGGGGGCTGCCTGGTGCTGACCTGTAAGCAGAGTGGCACTTGCATTGGAAAGAACAGCCCATTTGGCAGAGTGTGCGACATTAGATATTGGAGGGAGCAAGGCAAACTGAAAGGAGGCCACAACTCCTGAAGTTACAGAGGTCACACATTCTCTTGTAAGAATGGTATGGTTGGCGAGACTTGGAGAAAGCAACTAACTGCAAACCTATCTCACAATAAAGACCACCAATATGCTAAGGCACTGGGAGGCCATTTTGGAAAATCCAAAAAGCAAGTTTAGTTTTCAAAAACATGGGCAGACTTAAAGTTGAAGATATGATTATGTGGAAATAGCTGGCAACATATGTGTAAATTCGAAATGAAGGGGCAGGTCCCCTTCATAATATGTGTGAGATTTTCTGAATTTCTGTGAGATTCTGTGACCGCTGTTTGAGTTCATCTTGGGTGTCCCGATGGGCAGGTCTCTTTACCGTATTACCCATCGCCTTGTGTCATGGTCCTCGTGAGAGTAACTGACCTGTGAGAGGTCACCTCATCTTAGTCGCACTGTGGAATGTGACATTATTAACAAAATATCCTTGGTCCCAGGTTTAGACCATAGAAAGAAGAAACCATGCCGGGTCAGATGAAGGTGTCCAGCAGGGCAGACTCTGCCAGGGAAATCTGGACTAACGTGCCAGCTCGTTCTCCTGCGGGGCAGTGGTGCCGGGATGCCCTCCAACTAATTCGGTAGCGTTGAAATGTGCAGAGCTGCCACCCGCCAACATGTATCTTGAGAAATTCTCCGAGATTCATTTTGTTTCCTGGGGAAACGCTGTTCCCTATCTGTATTCAAGGTTGTTAAGAACAAAAGCTTTTGCCTTCCCACTGCCTATAGGCAGGCTTGGGGGATGACACTGCCATGCCTTTTAAAAAACATTTACAGCCGTTACCTAAAAATGTTTTCTTCTAAATTTTTCTAGTAAGAAAATTTGTTGTCATATATTGGGGGAGAGTTTCATGTAAAAGCAGCAATTTCAGTATTGACCGAAAGGAAGATTTACACTAGTTTCACTAGTTTTAGTTTCTTATGTTTCACTAGTTTTAGTTTCTTATGTTTTATCACAAGGAAGAAAATAACATTTGTCTTTTTAGCTATCCTCATGCATTTTTGCTTAATATTTTTACCAAATTACAAAAGTCACTAATCAAAAAATGTTTTCTGTTTTCACAATAGTATTACAAAATATAGATTTTCCTTTCGTAACTAACAATGGTTAATCCTCTTGGTAATTATGACCATAGTCTTAAATTCTTGAAGTTACTAAGGTTTCCTCATTATTTAATTTCTCATTTTTTCCTCAGTATCTATTTTCCTCAGTATCTCATATTTTCCTCAGTAAATATTAGAAGTAAAGCACAAATAAACAAATTCTGTTATAATTATTCACAAGTAATTAAGATAAATCCTCCATTTTCACTTCTAGTTAAGACTATATTTTATAAAATAAAATATGTGTAGGTATATATATATATATTCAATACATGCAAGCATGTGAATACATAGATATGACAGGCTAGAAATTTTATATGTGCTTATAGAGATCAGAAAAAGATGTGACTATATTTAAATGGCATTTTTAGAATAATTAGATTTGTCTTTTGTTATTCATCAGATATGGCAAATTATCAAAACATCAATTTCCCCAAATATATCAAAGCTTGGTGACTATTCATACTAGATCTGACCCATAATATTATGTTCTGGTTATGGCCATTATTGCAGTTACTGTGGTGTTTAAATTACATGTTTTGATCAGTATTTCACTCATAAACTCTAACAGATGATGGAAACTGCTTATTTCTAGAAATGAATGCATTTGTTTATAAAAAGCATGTTTACTTTTCAAATTGTATAACCCTGTTCTTATTTATCATGGAAATGACATTTTTACTAGGCAAGAAATTGGGCTTTGTTAGGGGTTAGCAGGAGAGACGTGTGATATAATTGCAAGGAATTATGTTAAGTGCTCCAGTGATCTCCTCTGGGAAATATTCCATGTAATATGCATTTGGTAATAGTAAACAGCTTATTGTTCATTATCTTTATCAACTTATATTCATAATGGGTTTAGATCACTTACGGCCAATTAAATCACAAACTGCTTGAGTACAAAAATTTTATGCTTCATTATATGATTTAAATTCCACAGCATAAAATGGTGACCTATTAAAAAATTTCACTTAAGCCATATATTTTTTCGATTATCCTTGGTATGAAAGTGTCATTCAACTATGAACTGAGTGCATGTTGACAGAGTCCCTCCTGTGCCCAGGTCTTCGGCTAACAGTGAGAAAAGGGCAGGCCACCCTCTCATTGTCAGAGACTAATTGCCCAGCAGATATAATGCAATACTCCATGATAAACCATGTAGTTAAATGGGTAATTCACTCTATGAGTGAAACTAGCCCAGAATTGCTGGTTGAATGAAGAATGTTAAAAGAGCTGGTGACTGATGAGAACTGTAGGAGAAAAAGAAGTGGGTTCATTTGAACAATTTATACATTTGTTTTTCAGACAGAGACAAGCACAAGGAAAGGTTCAAACTTAATAGAGGGCATGAAGGTCTTAAGTATATTAAAAAGGTTATGAGAAGTGAGGAAGGCAAGGAAGACATTGTTGTACAAGATATGTCTGTGATCCATAGTGTTCATTGAGATGTTTTACCAGGATGATCATCTGATCAAAGTTTCATATGAGTACAGTCATTGGTGATAAATTGGTGAGTGAATTGAAGAGGCCGAAATAATCAATTCAGAGTGTTTCATAGAACTGTGCAAAAGGGATTCTTGTATTGCAGACAAAAGTAATAACGATAAAAAAGAGGAGGAGCTCAGGTTCAAAAGCTATTAATAGGGTGATCTCAATAGGACTTGAGGCTTTTAGATACATATTGTGAGAGAAAAAGTGTTAAGGGTATGACCTTCCAGCCCACTAGCAAAGGTGGAGCTGTTTGCTGAGACAGAAAATACAAGAAAGGTGAATTTATGGGTCAACTTCAATTATGGAATATGTTTTTAGTTGTTTCGGAAACAACAAAATACCAAAATAATGATAAACATTACTAACAAAATATGTCGATAGGGTCAAGATGGGGAGAAAGAATTTAGATGAATGTAGGTGAGCTTTGTAAAATTATCATCATATGGATGAAAATTGAAGTCTCATTGCAGGACGAAATCTTGAAGAATGAATATGTAGAGGGAAAATGAAAAGCTTTATGATATCTCTATAGAGAAAAAATATATTAAAAGAATCTATGAAGGAATTCTTAAAACCACTGAGCAGTAATTATAGGAAAGGCAGATAGTGGCTTTTCTAAACCAAGTACTTACCTAAAGCAATGCAATCAACAGGATCTGTTTCTCGGAACGCTCTTCTCTGTGGTCCAACAAAATGCACATTCTGGGGTAAGAATTGGAAACATTATGTTGGTTAAATTATTTACCAAAAAGTCCCAGAAAATTGTTTAAATCATTTCTAAAACTTATTTTACAAAGTATTAATTACCTAACAATAAATGAAATAATAATTAAGTACTCACAGAAGCAAAGTATTGCGAATATGTGGGAAATAACAGGAAAAGAGGAATATTAATGTCAAGAAATTTCACGTACAAACTAAACCCTTTTTATTTTCTTGGAAATTACACCTCAGAAGAAATTCAACTTATTCCTTTCATGTCTACCTCTGAATGGAATTTCTGAATTATATACATTTACAAGGACCGTTCTTGTAATATATTTTTAAGAGAATGAGATTCAGTTTCCCAGTAACAAATAGCTCATCTCACACTCACTCCTAGTACATAGACATACACATATATACATCACATAGTACTGAGCTCACGTCCTAGTAATCACTTCCTTAAACCAGACACAAAGAAGCAGCTGGCACTTCTGACAAGCAGAGACAATTTACATGTTTCATCAAATATTAAGTATTGCTGTGTTTCCAGTGTCAATCTGGCTTTGACATTTAATTTTAAAACTATCTTAATGGTTCTACCGACAGTAAAACAGAAGCAGCTACAAATCTGATTTTGTCTTATTTAATGCTGGAAAAAGCATAATGCCTGAAGGTAGAATTACTTTGAAGAAAATCATCACTCCTCAACCACCAGTGATATTGGCAGTGTTAAAAATGAAATATTTTCACTAGTTCAAGATATTGGATTTGGCTCAGAAACAGAAAATTACGGTGTTTAATAAGAAAATTGGATTGCTGTGAATATAGAAATTTTATTGAAATACATAGTTACCATCTTGCATAAAAGTGTATTCTACTGAGGGGGATGTGTGTTTTCACACATGCAACATATGCATCTATATAAATCACACATATTGAAGCATTAGCACATTGTGTCTTGTAGATTAATTTTTTTATTATTATTTATTTTATTGTTTTTAAGATTTATTCATGCATACAAGCTGGGGTACAGGCCAGAAGTGTGGGGTGGCGAGAGGTTCACTAGAGACAGCATGGGGAGCAGAACAGGCAGATTAATGGAAACACACTGCTGAGGGGAGCAGCGGACGAGGCAGGAGAGATCAGCCGCGCCATGTAGGAATCTCCCCGGGTAGGCGTTGAACTCATGTCACCGCTGCCAACAGCTCCATAGCGCAGCGCCTAATTGCTCTGCCACCGGGGAAGCCTTTGTAGATTATTTTTTATTGGAAAGCTATTTAGAGACTTTAAGTGACATTGTATTCTGACTTTATAGAAAATAAGTATATTCTTAATATCTGACTATTCATAATAAATAGAATTAATGTGTTCCACCATGTTACCCTAGTAAACTGTTTTGGCATTATTTAAATGTGACACACTGATGGGAAACTTCCAGTAAATTGAACAGATTTCTGTATATTGTTTTCAGTGGCTTAGATGTCATTAAGAAATGAAAGGTGAAATCCCTCATTACCCTTCAGATTTCAAATTAGTTGGATTATGTACATTATGTTAGATTTAGCGTAATCAAAATTATGATCAAATTATTTTCCTGCATTAAAAGACTTTGGGTAGCAATGTTTTAGACTAACTAGAGACAACCCCAGACCTCATGGCTTCTTAGATGCTCTGCACTTTCCAATTTCCTGTAGCTAATTGAGACTGCTGGGTAGGTTTGTATCCAGGTATTTGTGAACTGTGGAGTTTTCCCAACAATTTTTTTTTTTTAAATTGAGGTGGCATCAGTTTACATCACTATATGTGTTTCAGAGGTGCAGGGTCTTCCCTTCAGGTGTTGGTCCTGAACCACACCCACCAACAAAGCAATGTCTTTGTTGAACAAAGCAGACCACCACCATAAAACTTTTGAAAGCCTTTTCCTTAAGTTGTCATGCTGGTGTGCTGTGACTATTCCCTGATCTTCAAGCGGTGACCTCTATGTATTTACACCCCCTGCTCTTTTTAAAAGTTCAGACACCCTAACTGCTGTATTACACCCCTGGTATCTTAATATATAATGTGGCTTTGTTTACTAGACAAAGTAAAGAAGGAAAACAAACCTTCACTAAAGATGAAATGCTTAGACCTAGTGATCTGCACGGAAGACCCCTTCATTACAATAGGGGTAAATCTGGAGCTGGTACGTACTTGCTCTCTCAATGTGCCTTCTCAAGGTAGGCTTGGTCCATTGTCCAACAACAATCAAAAATTAATCAAAAAGCAGCCACCAAAAAAGAAAGATTCCCCCATTCTATTTGCGTGTTAGTAATCTATACATTATTCTGTGATAGCTGTTCTTTTTCTTTTTTTTTTTTTTTTTTTGATCAAGGCAACTCAGTTGTATGACTTTTTTTTTCCTTTTTAAAAAAATTTAATTTATATCCTTTACAATATTATGTATCCCCATGGGTTTCCCACCACCAATTCACCTGTGAACCATCATACATAGTCCCTTGTGCTCTTTTCTCCCGTATTTTGGTCTCTCCCCACCTCGTTCCTCCCCCTCCCTATAGAAGTGTCTTATTTGTGGTTGACTGCTAGTTTTTGCTTTTGTTTATGTTTTGCGTGCTATTTTCTCCTTCTGATTTCTTGTTTGGCTGTCTTATATTCCTCTTATAAGTGACACCATTTGATATTTTTCTTTTTCCTTCTGGCTTATTTCACTGAGCATGATCCCTTCTAGCTCCATCCATGTTGCTGCAAATTGTGTTTATCATTTTTGGTTGCTGAATAGTACTCCATTGTATACATGTACTACATCTTCTTGATCCAGTCATAAATGTTTGGGCATTTGGGTTGTTTCCATGTTTTAGCTATTGTAAATAGTGATGCAATAAACATAGGTGTGAATGTGACCTTTTTGATTATCTGTGATAGCTGTTCTTAGTAAATTTTTCTTTCCTCTTACATAAGAATACTGTTGGGTATTGCCCTAAATGGCAACATTCTTCTCTCTCTTGTTGTGAATAACCTATATAGCTAGATTCTCTACTGAATCATACCATTCACATGCACCTTGTTGATCTTCTCTTTCATTTGGATTCACCCATTCTCTTTAAACAAAGAATGGTTATCATCTTTTGGCTGAGGCAAGAGTTAAGGTGTGGTCTTTCAAACAAAGTACTGGTATCCCCTTTTGGAAGAAAAAAAATGAAAAAGTTCTGTATCATTCTCAGATTATATTTTGCCCTTTCCCTTCTCTGTTAATCAATTTTAGGTCAAGATCAAGCTTTGCCTGTTATTATACAGGTCTTTTGCCTTCCCAGCCATGTTGTATAGCTTAGCATCATGCACACAAGTAGGTGTTCTCTAAATATGTGTAATTTTAAAACCTGAAGTTTATATTTAAGTGTGGTAAGAGACAGGAGGGTGGACATAAAGCCCTAGAGGGGAAAGGAGAAGAACCATGGGCAGCTTAGACTTCCTGAATGTGCTGGCTTCAGTCCATGTCATGGTAAGAATAAGAACAGAAGTACAAGATTGTTCTCACTTTTACAGGAGTCTATCAGCCTTCTACTACACATACGTGTAATTACATATAGACATCTGTATAGAAAAAAGAAGCCACTGTATTTTACTTTCTAAACCTCTCGGAGTAATTTCATGTTTCGGTCTTTAATGCTTATAGTGAGCGTACAGAGGAGAGCCGGTCACTGCTTACATAATCGGATTCCAACTTCTCATATGTTATTTCCTCTATGAAGCTTTGTTTTCCATCTCAAATCAATTCACTCCCCTTTGTGTGATCCTGTTTTAAGGTCCACCAACTCTTAGCATAGTGATTTTTAGTGTGCTAATTTCTTTAATAAACTTGTATACCTCCTACAGCATGCTTGCCTTGGAGACAGACAATAAGCATTAACAATATTTTCACATCAACTGGAATAATTCTAAGAAATTTGCTCGTTGAGTGAGCAAATGAATGTCTCTGAAACGAATGCATAGGGAAACCAATTTCCCACTGCAGATTTGTACAGCAGAAAGAATAAGATAGCAGAGAGAGAAAGTTCATTGTTAAATCCATCAGAGCGAATGTAAAGGGAGAGGGCACCGGGAAGGTAACCAAGAAGACGTGGCTTTCTAATCCCGGAGGTGTTGAGCACCGGACCTAGCACTGCACTCTCCTCTCCTGCATGTCCGTAATTGTCTGTCTCTTTTTTTTTTTTTTTAAAGATTTATTTATATAAGCTGGGGTACAGGCCAGAGGCATGGGGCGGTGAGAGGGTTCACCAGAGACAGAGTGGGGAGCAGAACAGGCAGATCAGAAATACACTGCTGAGGGGAGCAGCGGGCGAGGCAGGAGAGGTCTGCCGCACCATGTGGGGTTCTCCCCAGCTGGGCGTCGAACTCGCATCGCGCGCTGCCCACAGCTCCACAGCGCAGCGCCCAACCGCTGCACCACCAGGGAGGCCCCTGTCTGTCTCTTATCTAATAGCAAAGATGATATTTTGATGGGAGAAAGAGCTGGAGGGAAAAGAAAAAAATACAGGGAAGGTGGCATGAATCTCTTTCCTTTGTGGCTCCAGGGAACAGCTGTGATAAGGGCAAATGCTCAGGTTATGCAGGAATCTGCAGTCCTTGTGGCGGTGGCAGGGTCACCACGTGTGATGCCAGGTTGACGGAAATCCCTTTTTTCCTTCCATGAGCGTGAACTCTGCATCCTTCTGACTCAAGAAAGAGTATACTCGCACGTTGGGGGACGTTTCCTCAGCAGCGACGCTGCGCTTCAGGACGCTGACTGGTGGGGTGAGGTTCCCACAAGCAACTGTGTGTGAGCAGGTGTGGGCCACGTAGGAGAGGAAGGCCAGGGAAATCCATGTGGGACTGCAGCCCATAAATTCACAAATGGGTTTCTACGAAAGACTCGGAGAGGCCCAGAAGTAAGAACAAGTGCTGCAGGGGACAGAGCTGTGCTCACAACGTCACCTCGGTCAGGGTCGTAGGCTCTCTTGATTTATTTTAAAATTTAACTTGTATCATAGCAATCGTGTTTTCTGAGGATTAGTGTAAGTTCAGCCTATTTTATTTTGTGAAGTAAAATATTGAAGCTCATAATTTCTAATAGAGAAGCTTGAATGTCTTCTATGGTGGAAAGGTTTTTCAGGGAATCTCAAGGAATAAGGAAGGAAGGAAGGCAGTGATTGGTGAAGAGGGGACAGAGCTAGGGGAGAGAGTGACCTTGCACATGCCATCTTCATGTTCATGATGACAGTATGGAAATGACATCATAATTACTCATGGACCCTAGTGTTAAGAAAAACAGACTTAAATGTCCAAATAGAAGTGATTTGTTTCATAACTCAGAAGTGGACACTATCTCAGGCAGCCTGTAAATCACTAAAAGTTTAGAAACCTGTTCATGTAATAATGGTTGACTTTCGTGTAGAAAAAGAAATAGGATGTATTTTAAAAGCACACCGCACGTGAGCTCTGAGGAAGTTCAAAGTTGAGAGAATGTTTACCTAAGATGGAAGTAAGGAACATAAAGCATATGAAGAATTTGAGTGCCCCGCCAAAGTTTAAGAATAATGTAAGTAGGTCAATAGTCTTGATTTTATTCCATAAGCTTTAATAGTTGCTAACAATTGCAATGATTGCTTTGTTATATAGATTTAGAACTAAGTGCTGAAAAATGGTTGGATCACTGCTTGAGGTTAATGGAATATCATTGATCTATAATACTGCAGTGAGAGAATCCATCTGTTCTTACTCACTTCAGTTATCTCTAGGAAAGGAAAAACTCTGAACTGAAAAGCATATAGGATGCATTAGGAAGAATGCATTGAAAAGATTGGATTTCTGAAGGAAAAAAAATGAATGAATTGAAATATAAGATGAAATAGTAATTATAAAATGAATTTTACTACTCTATAAGTTGAAGTCCCTAATCTAAGAATTGTACTGAAAGTGGCCACACATTAATTTTCTAGCATTTTTATTTATTTTTGCCTGCAAGAACTGGGGTGCAAGCCAGAGATGTGGGGGGTGAAAGGATTCACCAGAGATAGAGTGGGGAGCAGAACAGGTGAAATAGACTTCTGTGAGAGCAGCAGGAGAGACAGGAGAGGTCTGCTGTGTGTGGGTCAGCTCCCTGGCTGGGGATCAAACTCATGTCGCAGTGGCTTGAGATAGGTTAAGAGTAGTGAGACCACCTCATGGCACCAGAAAGGCCCTGCAAATTAATTTTTGGACCATGGCAAATAATCACTGTGTAATGGTGCAAAAAGTAAAAATGACCAAGGCACTTAAAGAAGGCGAATTATATTATTTTAATCTATAGATTTTTATGTTGGTTTGAACATAAAAGTAACTAATACTTTAGTAAAAGGTGATAGGTCTGTCATCATTCTGATAGATTTGTACTTAGAAACCATCATATCCTTCATTCCTGTTGTCACTAATATGTGAAATATACAGTAACTAAACTAAGGACCAGATAAAAACAAGCTTAAAGACTAACCCTTCAACTGCACCTGAGGGGAGAAATCTTATATGGTCGAAAATTAAACTAGGATGTAAAAGTACATGTCTGTCTGTCTGTCCATCCATCCATCCATCCACGCATCCATCCATCCCTCCATCCATCCATCTATCTTTCTATCTATATGTATATATATGTGCACACACACATACATACACATGTATCTCCGTATCTGTATATCTATATATAAGTTCCTAAATAATTTAGGTGCAAAAACAAACAAAAAAGAAACACTAACCCTTGAAAGCTGACTACATATCTGAAGCATCCACAGTGGGGCGGGGTTGGAGGGGGGGAGTATGAACAAAGAGAAGTAGCACAATGGACCTTTATGCTGTACTGTGGGTGATTTGGTGATGAGTGCATTATGGTGGCAGTACCTGATAGGGTATCCAAGTATTACCTCAATTAAAAAGTACTTAAGTAAAATATAATTGGGAGGTAACGAAAAACATAAATTAAAAAAATATGCTAGCCTTCATTCTTAATAATGTACTGTTAAAAATTGTAACAATCATGCGATCAGAGAAATAGCAAGATAAACTTTATTTTCCCCCTGTAATGGAGGTTAAGAATATCTCAAAAGAAAGGAAAAGGAGAAAGTAGTTTAAATCTTCTAATCTGTAGCACTTGATGCATTATCCACCTAAGCCTAAAATTAATACTTTTAAGTCAGGTCTTGTTGTATATTTTGGGGTGATTAATTATGTACCAAGTTCACTAGGCTACAGAGTACCCAGTATTCTGCCAAACATTGTTCTGGATGTCTCTGTGGGCATATTTTGGATGATTTTAGCATTTAGATTGATAGACTGAGTAAAGCCAATTGCTCTCCCTAATGTGAGTGGTCCTAATCCAGTGGAAGATGTGAATAGAACTAAAGGGTAAACCTCCCCTGAATAAGAGGATATTTCCTCAGGCCTGGCTCCCTTTAAGCTAGAACATTAGGTTTTTCTTGCCTTTCACAATCGAACTAACACATTGTCTGTTCTTGGGTCCTGAGCTTGCCATTCCTCAGACTAGAACTCAATCAGTCTCAGTTCTCCTGGGTCTCCAGCATACTAACTACATTTCTTGGAATGTGTTTACCACCATAATCACAGGCCTCCATTTCTTATAATAAGTGTATCATCCCTTCGTTCATCCATCCAAACTACCCACCCTGCCCACCCATTCTCCCACCAATCACTATTCTTTTTGTTCTGTTTTTCTGGAGAACCTTGACTAATATACATTTAGATTTGAGGAAGCTGAGCCGTAGAGGAAATTACCAGAGCAACTGTAACCCACGCAGCTGGATCAGTGAAGTAAGAATCATATCTTCATCTTAGTGACTAAAATTTCAAATAGCTTGGCTACATCACCTTAAACTCTCAAAAGATGTGGTTGAATAGCTGAAATAAAAACTCACATACTCTAAGATGTGAAGGGACCAAATGATTGTAAAGAGAGACTGTAACAGCACACAAAAATTATGCATGGAATTCATTCATACATACATTTCTTAAATATCCATGGAGCACTTTCTCTGTACCAGGCACTTTTTTTGGTAACACAAGTTACAGAAGTCAAAAAACAAAATCTCTTTCTCATAGATCCAATTTCCTAGTAAAGGAAGACAGTCAATAAACAATGTAATTAAGGGAAGACAGTATTTTTGGTGTGGACAAGTATAAGGGGAAGAAATGAAAGGAGGGTTATAGTTTGAGAGCAATTACTCAGGGAAAACTTCATTTAAGGAATGACGTGAAGGCGGTGAGGCAGGTAGCATTGCAAGTACCTTCTAGAAGAGAACGTTTAAGAAGTCCTCAGTGTTTTGTTGTTGTGCTTTTGCTTGTTTTCACATTCTAAACCCCTTTTAATTGTGGTAAATTCCAATAGCAGAAAGTTAACCATTAAAATGTACAGTCAGTGGCATTTACCACGTTCGTAATGGTGTGCAACTATCACCTTTATTTAGTTTCAAAGCATTATCGTAATCCCAAGAAAACTTGGTATACATGTGACAGTCACTGTATATTTTTCCAGCTTCCAGCAACTGCTAAAGTGCTTTTGTCTCTGTGGACTGACCTCTTCTTGATACATATAAATGGAATTGCTAAAAATCTGGCCTTTCATGTCTGGCTTTTACTTTCTATCACTTAGTATAATGTTTTCAAGGTTCACTCATGTTGTCAGAAGGAACAGACAGTGAAAATGTCTGTAATGAGAGCAGTCATCAGATGTTAAGGGAAAAGTAATAAGATCAGAGTGGTTCGGATGTAAAATATGTGGTGGAGAAAGGAACAGAAGATGAGCTTTGACAAGTAATGGATCTGATTTTGCAGGGGATTAGTTATTAAGTGTGAACAATGTGGAGGGAAATTTTAACTCAGCAGCAGCATCATGGGAAAGGGATTTAGAGACAAAGAGGGACTTCCTTGTACTTAGACTGGACAGAGGTTTCTCACTTACATCCCTGGGAAATTTGAAATCCAGGAGGAAAAGGCAAGGAAGATTATTGTCTGAAAGACCAGGAAGGGCTATTGTAGGTTTCACAACATCACAAGTCTAGAGTGACATGCAGAAACTCTGGAGTAAAGCCTGTACTCAGGGCGAGTCAACAAGACCTGCAAATGCCGTACCAAGAATAATTGCAGTAGGTTAAAGGACAAATTTCAGTACAATTAGCAAGGGATTTCTTCCGCTCATGGCTGACTTGTAAAACAAGTCAAGGTGTGATTCATAGATTAATCGGTAAATAAAGATTGAGAGAATTTACAACTTCTGCTTTTCCTTAGTATCTTCTGCTAAGGATTGTTTCAGAGTACATGGTCACTCTTTGCTTCTGGAAAGTTCAGAGTTCTTGACTGTTTTTGACATGACATAGCTGTTTTTGACTGTGTTTTTTGTGTTTTTGACATGGTCAGTTTTTAAGAGAGAGATTTTATCTGCCCTTGGGGAGCCCCAGAGAGATGTCCTTTGGTTTGGGGTGTGGTGAAGAGGAGTGTGTCTTTATGAGAGAAAGGGAGTCCAAACGCCCCATGGAAAATCTCCTGTGATACCCAGAGGGCAGGCACAGGTTCCAACCTGCTGTGTCCTGTTGCAGTTGTTACAGCTTTGATAAGATAGAAATCATAACCCCTACATACGGAATCAGAAGACAGTGTACTCTGTGGATTCAGAACCTGGAATCATTGTTTCACTGCTCTCTAAATACTCAGCTCTGCATTGAAACACCGTACTGGAAGCTAAGGACAAATTTATTCCATTTTTTATTAAATAAGTAAAGAGTTGACCCATAAAATTAAACTTTTTTAAAGATTTATTTATTTATGCATACAAGCTGGGGTACAGGTCAGAGGCATGGGGCAGAGCGAGGGTTCACCAGAGACAGAGTGGAGAGCAGAACAGGCAGATGGACAGAAACACACTGCTGAGGGGAGCAGCGGGCGAGGCAGGAGAGGTCTGCCGCACCATGTGGGAATCTCCCGGGTTGGGCGTTGAACTCATGTCGCCGCTGCTGACAGCTCCACAGCGCAGCACTTAACCACTAAGCCATGAGGGAGGCCCAAAATTAAATATTTTTAAAATTCACTATGTGGACATATTTCAGAGTAACAGGAATTATTTTCTAATTATCAGTTTTTTGTATTATTAAGCATATACCTTAGAGGAATTAAGAATTTTGATACATTCTCTAAGGATAGCCCAACATATTTTGATAGTGAAGATAAGCTATTAAGCTATTAAGCTACTAAGCTATTAAGTTTGTTTTAGCTAAGGAAAGGGGGAAATACTTCTTGGTAAAATAGTAGCATTGCTAAATACTGGTCAGTAGGTAATTTAGTAAATAGCCACACCGGCCATGGGCCAGTCTTTGCCCATCCACTTATTTGCCTTGCATGATTCCATGTGCCACTTTTCACCCAGCCATCATCTTAAACTTTATGAACTCACTGGAAATGAGTTGCCTATTGATAGGTTATAAGTGTCTTATAAATAGCAATTAGATCTGTGAAATTGATCTAGTGCTGGTAATAGAGTCTTCGGATGCATTGTGAACATTGGACATCTATTTTTGTCAGATGTTTGGCAAAATTTCTCAAGAAATCTTCCAACTAGGAGATAAGTATGTTCATTCTGATTTAGCTAAATTAACACCTTTTATAAAGACACTAGTAATATATTATTCACTATATATGTGATATATTATTTGTTAACTAACTGTAGTAACATTAATAAATCAATGTTGATCTCTTGAGATGTTTCCAGTGAACTCGGGACTGAGACTTCATCCTGTGCTCATTTGATTTGTTGAAGACTTAAATATGTATTTTATCATCCTTTGCCACCAAGTAAAACAAAAAAGTGACTTTATAAGCTAAATTTTTAAGAGATATGTTCAGTCTGGTACAAAATAATATGAGACAGTATATGGACAGCTAGCAACTCTTATTCTAGTCATTTTGTACAACAAGTGGAGGTGATTATCAGTGAGGAAACTGGCCTCATAATAATTCATATGTGCAAAAAATCAGTAAGTCTTCAATATTTCACAACTACAAAAAAGAAAGGAGCCGTTTCCTCTTGATACTATATTGTTGGTAGGATGTAAGTGGGGTGTCTTTTTGTTCTGAGCACACATCTTAAGAGACAGTGGCAGCTGTTTTGTATCCAGAATATAAGCAGGATCTGAAGTTAATAAAACACATTTTATAAAATACAATTGACTCAACATAATTTTTATTCCCTGGGAAAATGAAAGGTAGACATATATCAGAAAGCTTTTCAAATGACACAGGCATTGGTTAAAGGACATCTGACCAGAAGCTGGTGAGCAGGTGTTATTTTAGAATCACTACATCACAAAGAATGACTGCTAATACGGATTTATATCCTGACATAGTGCTTAAGGTTTAGGTGTCATGTCACATTTTTTTAAATTATTTTTGTGTGTGTGTGTCACATTTCAAATGACTGAATATAAGACGCTCAGCAGCCACTTGTTTTTCTTAGTTCTGAAATCCTACTGGGCACAGGTTCCAGATCCCCTACCCGCAGGTATTACCTATCTCTTCATTCGGATTCAGTTCTGCTCTCTGGGGGGCCTCCGGGGTTCTGCTGACCCTTGCCAGATCTATCCTTCCTCAGTTCAGCTGGCTTCTGTGGTTGAGTGTTTAGGATGGCCTACTTGCCAGCACAGGGCTTAGCATACTGAGGTCTCCTGTTCTCTAGGGATCTAGCTCAGGTTTACCGACATGGTAAGGGCAATTTCCTTTGAAACCTGAACTATCACTTCTGCTGCCTTACCTTGGCCAAAAGCAGTCCGTGGCAGTTCAGATTCAAGCAGTGACATTGTAAATCACATAATAACTGGAGAACACAGAAGTGGTGTCCTTTTTACAATCTATATGCAACTAGAAGTATTAAAAAAATAAAACAGCTAAGAAAAGCATATTTTGATTGTCATAAACTTCAAGCAAATTTTTGGGAGCCCTAATGTTCAAGTTTTGGCTTCAACATTTGTAATTTAAATTAAAAAAAACACATAAAAATAGTTTAATCTGTATTTTTAAAGTTTCGCATAAGAAATATTTTTCGTTTTCTCCCTGGTGGCGCAGTGGTTAAGCGCTGCACTGTGGAGCTGTTGGCAGCGGCAACGTGAGTTTGATGCATGGCCTGGGAGATTCCCACATGGCGCAGCAGACCTCTCCTGCCTCTTCCACTGCTCCCCTCAGCAGTGTATTTAAGAGGAGGACTTAAGTAGAATTTTCTTGTAGAATGAATAGCAAAACTCAAACTAAGAAAATGAAAGAACAGCTTATGGTTGGCAGCTACTGAGAAATCTGGTTGGAGTGTGGGGAAACTGGCTGAAATAAATGTATGTATGTCTGTGTGTATGTGTGTATGTATGTATGCATTTTTGAACATGCTCAACTTTTTTTTATGTGGAGGGCTCCTTTCTCATGTATGTTTCCCAAATATCCTTTCAAGTTCTTAGAATCAGCCTCTTAGCCCCTCTGTTGTTTAGAGGACCTTGGGTGAAATCTTAGTTAAGATCCTAAAGTCTAATTTCATAAGACAAATTTCTGAGTTTCAGGGTACTTTCATTTGTGAAAAGAGCAAGTCTACTAATTTCCTAAGTAGCTCAACAGGCTCTATTTTTATTTAATCTGAAAATGTTGTCTAGTAGTCAGTATGCCTTTCATCACCTTCAATATTTCAAATCATATATATATTTTTAATGTGTATATGAGATCTACAAGCTGCTGAGGGGACTTTGTATTTCCCTGTCAGCTGATATGGAGAATCACTGGAAAGTCTTGAGCAGAGGAGAAACTTTGTTAATCTATTTTTTTTTTATTTGAACCTTAAAATTATTATTTGTTTTTATTTTTTACAGTATAATTTAGATTAATCAAGTTTGAGAGACTTGAAATGAAAGTGATAATTGTTAAACATTTAAATGACCAAAATGTAAAACACTGAAAAATGATGCAGTGGAATTGCACAATAATAGAGATTTAAGAATATATATATATGTGAGGCTTACTTTGAATTTGAATTCAAAGTTATTAAGACAGTGAGATCAGCTGGAATTGCTGCCACAATTTTTTATTTATTTATTTTTTAAAGATTTATTAATTTATGCATACAAGCTGAGGTACAGACCAGAGGCGTGGGGCAGCGAGAGGGTTCACCAGAGACAGAGTGGGGAGCAGAACAGGCAGATCGATGGAAGTATACTGCTGAGGGGAGCAGCAGGCAAGGCAGGAGAGGTTTGCTGCTCCATGTGGGAATCTTCCTGCTGGTCTTCGAACTCATGTAGCCGCTCCCAACAGCTCAACTGTACAGCTCCCAACAGCTGCGCCACTGGGGAGGCCCATGTTGCCACCATTTTGTAGACCTGGGCACTGAATATTGGGATGACGGTTTTGAGGGTGAAATTGAGTGTATTTATTATGGGACATTTATAATGCATTTTTTTTAAGATTTATTTTATTTGTACATACAAGCTGGGGTACAGGCCAGAGGTGTGGGGCGGCCAGAGGGCTTACCAGAGACAGAGCAGGGAGCAGAACAGGCAGATCAGAAATACACTGCTGAGGGGAGCGGCGGGCGAGGCAGGAGAGGTCTGCCACACCATGTGGGAATCTCCCCGGCCAGACTTCGAACTCGCGTCACCGCTACCCACAGCTCCACAGCGCAGCGCTTAACCGCTGCACCACCAGGGAGGCTTATGGGACATTTATAGAAGGAGAAATAACTGGTAAGAAAATACTATCATCAGTAAGACTGATCAGAAATACTGCTGAGAAGCTAGACCCAGGAGAAGGTGCAGGCTGCCCCTAGGGCTGCACCTTTGTCAAGAAAACCCTGGAGTAACTGCCTTCACAGCGGGAAACATTGTGGGTTCTTCTGATTCAAAGCCATACATTATTTCAGGAAAACCACAGAAATCCATTTTTCCTGATAAATTTGCTAAGCGCAAACAGCCTTCCTTGACAGTTTTCTGCCAAAAGTTCATCCAGACCCAGAATGTAGTACTCCCTTTTCCACGGACTGACTTCTG
Source organism: Scalopus aquaticus (assembly GCA_004024925.1). Lineage (NCBI taxonomy): Eukaryota > Metazoa > Chordata > Mammalia > Eulipotyphla > Talpidae > Scalopus > Scalopus aquaticus. Next base: position 62,611 of record PVIJ01004191.1, on the reverse strand, counting down.
CTTCTAAAAATATTACATCTGCCTGTGTTTACAAGCTCTGCCTGATGGATGCCTGCGATGTGAGAATATTCAGCTGCACTCTGCGTGAACACCCCTGAGTTATTCTCTGACACTGCTCATAAACATGGCCAGTGATGGTTTTCATTAGAGATACTACCTGGTACTGCTTTTATCCCCAAGCCTTAATTAACTTAATGTAACTATGTAATTCACTGTTCTGTATAGAAATTCAGATTCTAAGTTGTTGGGTGGTGGTGCAGGTTCTCAAAATAGAATCTGCTCTTTGAAGACAGGTACCAGTTATAATCAAAATATTATTAAAAATGTATCCCAATAATGAGTATCCCAGAGATAAGAAGATATTTTCATTTAGGAGTGATTTTTTTTCTCTCCTTTATCAGTGTTATTCAAGCTGTATAAAATTACATTTTAAGCCCTTGCAACATCATATTTTCTCCTTCTTTGTTATAGCTAAAAAAAAATGAAATGATCTGAGGGTGTTTACTTACATATTTACTACTTTATAACTTTTTTTTCAATAATCTATGAAGTATTTAGAAAAAGTAGGGGGCTGTTCTAGGTGTTGTGAACTGAGCTTCCCAAAGTACTGGATGGCAATCCATACCAGGAAGTGTAGGAACTTGGAGAGTAGAAATTCGGAGAGGGGCCATTTGCCTTGCATCGACAAATGAAGAGAAGCCCCATGGGGAAGGTCACTTTGAGCTAAGTTTTAAGAAGTAGTTTTTATAGGCTATCATAGGAAAGTAATTCTGAATGGAGGGGATTTTGAACTAAATCTTTGCGTAAACAAACAGCGTTTTTCTTGGAGATTATATATGTACACTGCAAAATTCAGGGTGGATCTAGTTTTAACTATTATAGCTATACTTTGTTACCAGAATAGTTGACTAAATCTGGTATTTGGAAATTATTGAGGGAATTGGTACAACAATGTGTGTGTGTCAGGAAAGGAAACATTTTTTAAGGTATATGTTAGGAGAAAAGAGAGGAAACACGATGGTAAGTTTATTGAAACAAATAATTTGCAGATGTCTTCAGTGATTTAGTGCTCAGAACGTACACTCTTTTCATGGCTTGTAAGAAAGAGAATCTGGAAACTTGTATGAAATTATATTTATGTTTTCTTGGTTTATGTAAGGATAGATAGATTAGGTTTAAGTGAATTGCTCAATTGACAAATGACCCTTTATATTTGTAATATCGTATAACTTAAAGTGAAGCTGTTTTAATGCAAAATAATATAAATCTGAAAACCTCTGCTTGAATTACATTTTCTTTTGTGGAGATTAAGAGAATGTACAAAACAGAATCTTAGTGCATAGTCCAAACCTGATACCTTTCCCTCTCTCTAACTTTCAGTTTAGTGGTTCATGATCCTGCCAGTGCAACTGTGGGAAATATCTGTCATGTGCCTAAATTTAATTGTAAGCCAGCAATTTAAAGTTTAAATTTATTATTTTATAAGATTAATAAAAAAAGTTTTACTTTATAAAATTAAAGCTTGAGTTGTAGTGCTTGATTTGGCTACCTGATTTAATAAAATATGTTTGACTGAAAGCTTTTTTTTTAAGATTTATTTATTTATGCCTACAAGCTGGGGTACAGGCCAGAGGTGTGGGGCGCCGAGAGGGTTCACCAGAGACAGAGTGGGGAGCAGAACAGGCAGATTGATGGAAATACACTGCTGAGGGGAGCAGCGGGCGAGGCAGGAGAGGTCTGCTGCGCCATGTGGGATTCTCCCCGGCCGGGCGACGAACTCGCGTCGCCGCTGCCGACAGCTCCACAGCGCAGCGCTTAACCGCTGCACCACCGGGGGGGCCCTGACTGAAAGGTTTTAGCTAAATAAATGTTTCAATATTTCTATATTGCTATCAGATTTCAGAAGGCCGCCATGTTTCAGTGTTGGAGTAGTCTAGATTAAAATAGATTACATCACTAAATCAGAGTATCTAGTAAAGTGCTATGCACAATTCAGTGTATCTCCAGTTACCTGACACATCAGAAAAAACTAAAACACAAATGACTGGCGTAGTGTTTATTATCTTATAAAATGTATCAATATACTTACTTTCCTAGGTATTAATATATAAAGTCATTATTTACCTTAGAATTAGTATAAATTTAAACCAATGCGGAAAACTCCATAGTGAATTTTTTATTGTATAAGAAACTCCTTTTCCCCAAGTTTTATTATTCCCACCTCACAAATAATTTTCAGTCTTTCTAAAATTTGTACTGATAATTATAAATGCCTAAACTATCCAATGTAATGTATGACAAAGTAATAGGTACAACCAAATTGAGTCATTTAAATGAAATGTGTTCTGTATATCATTACATATAATAATATTTTCTTTAAGTTTAGTGGTCCTCTTAAAATGAAAGTGCTTCCTAATTATACCCTAATCTTTCCACCTTAATATTTCCATGTTATTAACGCATGTCTAACGATGACAGGGGAGCCTTTGCAAATCTCATTAGTTTTTATATCACTGAAATTCAATTTCACAAGAGAACTCCCGAGTTTTAGAATGCATCTTTAATTTTATTGCCTTAGCTGATTTTGAGTGTGTAATCACTCAGTTGGGAAAATGAATGTTTGTGGTTTGAGTCTAGCATCTTTACAGCTTTTGGTATATTTTGATATTCAGCAGGGTTTAGAGTTTGGTGATGATCAGGTGGATTGTTTTAGAAGATTAGTTGTAATAGTTATTGAAAAATTATTTTAGTCTTGGGACAAATGTGAAGTTATATAGTTGAAAAATTTTAAGATTTTTTTCCCATAGGCTAATTTTTGTAAAATATTTAGTGCTTGTTGCTTGCCAGGAAATGTTACTTAAATGTAGGAAAAAATAAGGCTGTTAATTATCAGTTTTGTGGTCACGTATATGGAAAGGGGAAACAAGTTTTGTGAAATATTGCTCTCAAAAATTTTGGAAAACCTTTGTCAGTCATATTAGGTTCCAGGCAATAAAAAGCACTGCTAGTTATATAGAGGTGAATTATTCAGTCTGGTTTCTTTGAGAAATACAACAGATTACCAAGTCTTCAAGGCTTGTATCTATAGGTATTTTTCTATACAGTGAAAGTGTCAGATTCTTTCTAAATGAGACAACAATTAATTCTGATGGAGGGAAATTGTTATCTGTGGCAGTTGTGTAGCAGTCTCTTCTTGCTATTTCCACTTGCTCACTTTTAATTTGTTACCAGAGGATGTGATATTTGGGGATTCACTCCCACATCAAGGGATGAAAATAACACAATCAAAAATAAATCAAAAGTGTATAGGAATTTCTACAGTAGAATAAGTCACTATTGATCTACTTGGTGATATATACATTTATTTCTTAGTTATTTTCCAAAATAACTGAGACCAGATATATATATATATATATATATATATATATATATATATATATATATATATATATTTAGAGTTTTTATTTTATTTATACATACAAGCTGGGGTACAGGCCAGAGGTGTGGGGCGGCGAGAGGGTTCACCAGAGACAGAGTGGGGAGCAGAACAGGTAGATCAGAAGTACAATGCTGAGGGGAGCAGCGGGCAAGGCAGGAGAGGTCTGCCCCGCCATGTGGGACTCTCCCTGGCCGGGCGTCGAACTCGCGTCGCCACTGCCGACAGCTCCACAGCGCAGCGCTCAACCGCTGCGCCACCGGGGAGGCCCCAGATATATTTTTTTTAAGATTTATTTATTTATACATACAAGCTGAGGTACAGGCCAGAGGCATGGGGCAGTGAGAGGGCTCACCAGAGACAGAGCGGGTAGCAGAACAGGCAGATCAGAAATACACTGTTGAGGGGAGCAGCAGGCGAGGCAGGAGAGGTCTGCCGTGCCATGTGGGATTCTCCTGGCTGGGTGTCGAACTAGCATCGTGCACTGCCGACAGCTCCACAGCACAGCACTCAACCACTGCTCTATGAGGGAGGCCCAAAACCAGATATTTTTAATTATATTATTTTCATTGTTGTAAAATTGATATACAACACCATATATGATTTAGAGGTATATACTCACACATCTTCAGATGTACATCATTGCACCACGCCTCCTTCCAAAGCGTCCATAATCCTCCAGCACAGTCCACTGGGCCTTCTCCATAATTTACTTCCCACTTCCCACCCTCCCCTTCTGGTAGTCTCAGTTCCACAGTCAGATATGCAGAGTTTGTTTTGTTTGTTCCTTTGTTTTGTATTCCATATATGAGAAAATTATCTGGTATTTGTTTTTCTCTTTCTGACTTAATTGGCTCAGTGTAGCTTCCTTCAGCTACATCCATGCTGTAGCAAATGGTAAGATTTCATTTTCAAACCTCTGAGTATTCCATTATGTATATATGCACCAGATCTTATTCCACTTATCTATTGTTGGCCATTTATGTTGTTTCCATTACTTGACTACTGCTACAATGAATATGAGTGTATGTATCCCTTTGGATTAGTTTTCCTGTGTTTGGATAGATACCTAGGATTGAAATTGCAGAATCACATGGTAGATATCTTTTTATTATTTTGAGAAAACTCCTGGTCTTTATAGGAATATAGGGGTTTAATTTTGATGGTTGCAATTATATTAGACTGGAAAAAAACATCTGAAAACTTAGAAATAAGTCAATGTGCTTGTATTCAATTGATTAACCCCCGTCTCATATTTTCCAGTCTATTCCACTAGTTCATCACTTTGTTTTAGTCACCTTGAGTTTGGTCTCTCTTTTCTTGATTGTAGTCTTAAAGTGTCTCTCGCCTGCTTAACTGTCTTTCGTGTGATTTTGCTTTGACACATCATAGAAAGACCAACAAATCTTATAAGCAAAGAGCAGGAGTGCCCAACTCTCTTTCTTTTAAAAAGCAACAACCCTTGGCAAATTTCAAAGATTAATTTGGGAAACACCCTGAAGAACTGAGAAAATATTCACTGTGGAAATAAAGACCTTGACTTCCCATAGCTAGTCCTGGCCACCTTTCATGTGAAGCCCAATTGCCCATCACTGGCTGCCTAACACAAGAAGTAACCCCTCTCTCTCTGAGGCCCAGTCTTGAACAGTTATTCCTGAGACTAATACATCTTCATGTCAAAAAAAAAAAAAAACAACAAAAACCCAAAGACAAAACCCTAAACTTTCACCTTCTTTCTTCCAGTTCAACTGCTGTGTAATTTCCTCAAATTTTGAATGAATTTTCATGTTTCATGGCTCTAGGTGAGTTTCTGGCAGTTCTGCTATAAGTAGTCCAGGAGCATTTCTACCACTCACAAAGACTAGTGGAGCTATCATAACATAATTACAAACTTCTTAAAGAAAACAAGAATGCAGGTGAAAAAAATTTTTTAAAGATTTATTTTTTATCTATACATACAAGCTGGGGTACAAGCCAGAGCTGTGGGGTGGCGAGAGGGTTCACCAGAGACAGAGCGGGGAGCAGAACAGGCAGATCAGAAATACGCTGCTGAGGGGAGCAGCGGGCGAGGCAGGAGAGGTCTGCCACGCCATGTGGGATTCTCCCTGGCCAGGCATCGAACTTGCGTCGCCGCTGCCGACAGCTCCACAGCGCAGTGCTTAACCGCTGCACCACCGGGGAGGCCCCTGCAGGTGAAAATTTGACAATATGGATTTCAAAAGTATATCTTAAGAGCACATATGCTTCTCATACTTTTTGAAAAAACATTTGTTTTGAATTATTATTCTAATTCACCTTCACATTGTATTACCAATTTGGTTGAGCCTAAAAAATTGAATCTCCACCAGAGATTATTTTTTTTCCTGGTTCCCTAGGAGATGTTTGGCGGCGTCGAAGACATTTTTAATGTCATGACTGGGAAAGGTGGGGCCACTGGTATCGAGTGGGTCAAATTCACTCTCACTGTTTTGCACTGCATGGAACACTCTGTCCTAAGAAAGGATTACCTGGTGTAAAGTGTCAATAGTGGCAAGGTTGGCACACCCTGATCTAGAAAATGGAAACGGCTTGATTTCTTAGCAGTTATGCAATTCAGTAGAACTTGAATAAATTACCTTACCAGTCATGTTAACTTTTTGGAACTACTATAAGACTGCTGATTTTGTTTGAAGGATTAATGTGTGTTTGTTTGTTTGTTTATTTTGTGCAGAAGAACTGGGGTGTAGGCCAGAGGTACAGGGTGTGAGGGTGAAAGGATTCACCCGAGACAGAGTGGGGAACAGAACAGGCGGATCTACTGAATTACACTGCTGGAAGCAGCAGGCCAGACAGCTGAGGTCGGCTGCACCATATGTGGGTCAGCCCCCTGGCTGGGATCTAACTCAGGTCATAGTGGTGACAGCCCTGAGACTTAACCCCTAGGCCACCAGGGAGTCCCCCAAAGGATTAACATGTTAATGGAAAAGTTCAGTCCTAACCAGGAGTAAGTTTGATTGTTGAATTGGTTCAAGATTATGGCGTTTCTGATGACTGTCTGTCTGATATATGATGAGTGGACAAACTAACATAAGTTCCATAGCAGTTTCACTCAAATATTTTTTAAAGATTTATTTATTTATGCATAAAAGCTGGGGAGTACGCCAGAGGTGTGGGGTAGTGAGAGGATTCACCAGAGACAGGGTGGGGAACAGAACAGGCAGATCGACTGAAGTACACTGCTGAGGGGAGCAGTGGGCGAGGCAGAAGAGGTCTGCTGCGCCATGTGGGAAGTTCCCTGGCTAGGGATCAAACTTGTGCTGCAGTGGCTTTTGATAGCTTCAGAGTGCTGTGCTTAACCCGTTGCGCCACCAGGAGGGCCTCACCCAATTTTTTTTTTTTAAAGATTTATTTATTTATACACACAAGCTGGGGTACAGGCCCCAGGCGTGGGGCGGCGAGAGGGTTCACCAGAAACAGAGCAGGTAGCAGAACAGGCAGATCAGAAATACACTGCTGAGGGGAGCAGCGGGTGAGGCAGGAGAGGTCTGCCCCACCATGTGAGATTCTCCCCAGCTGGGCGTCGAACTCGCATTGTGCGCTGCCGACAGCTCCACAGCGCAGAGCTCAACCGCTGCACCATCAGGGAGGCCCACACCGGAATATTTTTATGTTGGTTTTCGTGAGTAAAAATATTTCACCAACAGATTCACATAGTTTAAAAAAAAAAGAAATAAGAAGAAACTTAAATCTAAAATGATTGCCTTCCTTCTCTGTTGAAAGAATTCTTTTTCACGTTGACCTTAGCCGAAAGTATATATAACCCTCCAAGGGAAACGTTTCAACATTGAATCTCCCATAGACTTTCAGATGTACCCGATAACACTATCATTTTTCAACTTCTATCACTTCAGTTTCCTTTTCATAAAAGAGACTTTTCTGTGTTAGAAACCTCCTTTTTGATCCCACAAGTTGCAGTGCTAAATTGTCTTTTAAAGGGTATTTTTCACAGTAGTTTGAGGATTTATAAACACCTGAGAGTTGAATGTAATAATAATCAGATGAATAAGGGAACAAGCTGGAATTTAGGAGGTAAACAAACATGTTTTATTAACAACATGGGAGCACTAGTCTCAGATTCACTCGACGAGTGCATTCACTTTCCTCTAAGCTTTCCATACTCCGGCTGTAGCTTACTTCAAAATGTCAATTTGGCTTACTGGAGTAAAGGGGCCAGTAAAAAAGGAACTCTATTTTCTATCTATTATCTACCGTGAGTAGAAAGTTTGAATGAGTTGGATGATTTAGTTAAAAATAAAGACAAAGAAGTGGTTTTCCTATCTGTATAATGTAATATATTTTTTAAAAGTATATTTGTCATTGATGCCTCCTTCTACATTTCATTTAATTAGTCAGAAAGTTTTCAAAATAATGTTGATAAAACAGACTTATTTTTTCTAAAGCTCTCTAACATTTTGCCTAATTCGAATGATTTCTGGCTTGTAGGGGAACATCCTGGGAATGGTGATGTGTCACTTACTGACAATACTGAGCAGAGTAGTTCCATTGTTGGTCTTGCCTGTGTCCTGTGATATATCACCAATGATCAGAAGCCAGAAAGAATAAAAGACATAAAGTTGGATAGTAGAAGCCTCTCCCCTATCATAGCAAGATTACAGACAGTAGAAATACAGAATGCATGGGAGCCTGCTTATTGGGATTAGAAGGCACGAAGGTATTGTTAAAGGCTTAAATTTAATCTGTTGATGTTTATGATATCTTTAACATTATTAAAAAAGTTATATAGGGCCTCCCAGGTGGCACGGTGGTTAGGCACTGCGCTGTGGAGCTGTTGGCAGCGGTGACGTGAGTTCAGCGCTTGGCCGGGGAGATTCCCACATGGCGCGGCAGACCTCTCCTGCCATCCCCTCTGCTCCCCTCAGCAGTGTGTTTCAGTCGATCTGCCTGTTCTGCTCCCCACTCTGTCTCTGATGAACCCTCTTGCTGCCCCAAGCTGTACCCCAGCTTGTATGCATAAATAAATAAATCTTTTTAAAAAATGTTAAAAATTCTATTTCTAAACACGTTTCAAAGAAAAAAATACAATCAATGCTTCAAAATACTTTAAACATAATAAAAATAAATATTTCTATAGTCTGAAAAAAAGTAAAGAAAATGAACTTAACTCCTTTGGAAGATTTTTTTTTTTTTCTTTTTTGGAGCAAGTGCCTTGAACAGAATTTTTTCTTGTGGCATTGAAATTCCATGAGTGACACTGTCAAATACAAGCCTATTTAATTCAATTTAAGGAAAAATAGTTGAAGTGGCACTGGTTGACACAAAAATTGATCATAATTACATACTACTCAAAAAGACAAATTGGGTAACCCCAAATATTTGTAGACATTTCCTTTTAATAATTATACAAAGTGGGATGTCCGCAACTTTGTTGCACCGTTAAACAGTTTCCAACCTTTCATTTAAATCTGGGGGAAAAATTTGCAAACTTTGAGATAGTTTTAAAATTTTACACGATTCTTAGCATCTTAGTTCAATTTTCTATATCTACAATTCTCACTAAACATGATTGAGATTGCACATGATTCCTTTTACAGCTTAGCCTTAAAAGCAGAAATTGTTTTAGATTATAGCAATAAAACTATACTGAGTAGTAGAAATTACATTTAAAATGCTACTAGAGAGCCTGCTTTTATGGAATTAACAATGAAAGGAAAATGGTGAAAACATAGTTAGGCAACATTGAAGGAGTTCTAATTTTTAGAGTAAAATTACTTGAGAAAATAACATTCAAATGGCTTTTAAATTTCTCAATCAATAATTTTCATGAAAATATATATCTGGACAGTTTGAAAACAATCAATTGGTATGATTTTCACCTTCAGATAATTCACAAAGAGCCAGAAAAAAATTAACAATGCATGAAAATAGAGCAAAACTGAAATCTAAAGAGAACAGAAAAAGACAAAAACTGAAATGTTTTAAAAAAATCTCCAAGCTGTATATGCTCATATATATGAAAAAATTGGTGATTAAAAATGTATTTGTAAACTTAACCAAAATGCTTCTAACCCTGCAGTGACTGAATGTTAATACTTTAACTGTTTTTATTATTCTCTGGTAATATCTGGATCTTCACCATACCCATGAAAATGACCAAGCTCAAATTTCCATAGGATAAACTTGCTAATTTAGGCTTTTCAAAACTGTATTACTTTTTATTGTGGAAACATTGGTTTACAACACTGTACATGATTTAGGGGTGTAGGTTCATACCTCAGATGCATGTCACCACGCCACACCTACCACCAAGGCACTCACAGTTCTCCACTATTACAATTTGTCAAATTTTTATATGTGAAGCTGAAGTGAAAATGAGAACAAGGTTTTCTTAATGCTATATAACTTTTTTTAGAAGATTTATCTATTTATGCATACAAGCTGGGGTACAGGCCCGAGGCATGGGGCGGGGGTGGGGGGGGAGAGGGATCACCAGAGACAGAGTGGGGAGCAGAACAGGCAGATGGAGGGAAATACACTGCTGAGGGGAGCAGCGGGCAAGGCAGGAGGTCTGCAGCGCCATGTGGGATTCTCCCCGGTCCAACTGGTGTCCTCGCTGCAGACAGCTCCACATCGCAGCGCTTAACTGCTGCGCCACCAGCGAGGCCAAAATTTTTAACGTTTTTGACATAGGGAGTTTAAGTTATTGTTTGCTTTCATTTTGGCTACTAAATTATTTCCCTGTTGACATTGTTTTTATTATTATCATTATTTTTAAGCACGCACAGTCCATCACCATATTCCATTGTGCTCTTCCTCCGGTTTTCACCTCTTTCCACCCTCCCCTTTCACTCATGGGTGCCTCATATCTGTGGTCAGCTTCAGGGTTTGTCTTTGTTCCTTTGTTTGGTTTCTCTGTATTCAATGTATGAGTAAAATCGTTAATATTTATCTTTTTCCGTCTCACTTATTTCACAGAGCATCATCTCTTCCAGCTCCAGCCACATTCTCGCAAGTGGCATGAGTTTATCTTTTTTGATCACTGAGTAGACCTATCAATTTAACTGTACTTCAGAAATTAAAGATGTTTAAGATATATTATTCAGTAAAGAGGAGACTCTTCCAAGAAATCATGGTTATTAATATTAATATTAGCTAATATGGTTATTATGATATTATTTTTATATAAAGAGACTTTTTGGACATCTACCTGCAGTTGATTCTTATTATTCCTGATAGCATGTGGGAATGATTTATCAGCTGCCTGGGCCACCTTGTGTCCTGTCAAATTGGGATTTGCAATTCACCCTCATACAGCTCTCAGAAAACATATTGCTAGGTGTGGTTTTGAGGGAAAACACATTTGCCTGAAGATTGAAACTTAAGAACATTATATTTTATCTAAAAGTTGAAAATCTTAAAACATCTACTCAACAAGTTTCTAGAGCAGAAGTCATAAGACAGAAAGCAAAATTATCTTTAATTATCTTTTACACATCTTCCCTTTTTAGAATTTAAATGAACTTTTTCCAGAGTGGATTAAAGTGTTCGTGAAGCAGAGGCAATATGTTAAAACGACCAACAATATTATCTTACCAAGTTTCATAATGTGTGATGAAGAATTTACAATGTGATCAATGTGTTATTGATTTAGGAATAGATAAGTAAATGAGCAAAACATAGAAGAAAGGGCACATAGAAAGAGATTACAGTATATATGAAAGTTAAAATTCAATATACCTGTGTAGTCAAGGGGAAATGAAGTTAAATATATGGTGTTGAGAAAACTGACAATCCTTACATAATTATATAAAAGTAGACCCTTCATTTCAAGCCTTGCAGAAAGTAAATTTCTGGTGCATTAAAAAATGAAATATAAAATTTTTGAAATCTTTTAGTGGGAATGATTTTGAAAGTCTGCTTCTAGTCCATGAAAATAACTTTCATTTACTAGGTCCATAGTCTGTTGGCACTGTCCTAAGATGCTACTCAGGTTGGCAGCCTTTCATGTGTTGTTATACGTTGTTGCCAGGACAGTTAAAGGTGGTCCACAGCACAACCCTAGGAAGGGACATCTGGAAGACTGTGCCTGTTTTTCCATGGACTGTACTCCATGAATCCTCCCCCTTTGCTGCTTTTCACTTGTGCCCTTTCTTTCTTACTTTTTAAAAAAAGATTTATTTAGGGCCTCCCTGGTGGCACAGCGGTTGAGCGCTGCTCTGTGGAGCTGTTGGCAGTGAGTTTGACGCCCAGCCAGGGAGATTCCCACATGGTGTGGCAGACCTCTCCTGCCTCACCCGCTGCTCCCCTCAGCAGTGTATTTCTGATTTGCCTGTTCTGCTCCCCACTCTGTCTCTGGTGAACCCTCTCGCCGCCCCACACCTCTGGCCTGTACCCCAGCTTGTATGTATAAATAAATAAAATCTTAAAAAAAAAAGATTTATTTATGCATACAAGCTGGGGTACAGCCAGAAGCGTGGAGAGGTGAGAGGGTTCACCAGAGACAGAGTGGGGAGCAGAACAGGCAGATTGATGGAAATACACTGCTGAGGGGAGCAGTGGGCGAGGCAGGAGAGGTCTGCCACTCCATGTGGGAATATCCCCGGCCGGGTGTCGAACTCACGTCGCTGCTGCTGCCGACAGCTCCACAGTGCAGCGCTTAACTGCTGCGCCACCAGGGAGGCCCTCACTTGTGCCCTTTCACTGTAATTTACCGTCATCATGAATGTAGCAGCTTCTGAGCACTGTGAATCTGCCTATTGAATAACACTGGTCAACAGTGGCATTGTTACTAATGTAAAAAGGCCCTAATCTGTATTATCTTTGTGTGCTGAACATGAATATAACCCTGAAAAATTTTATTGGCTCTCGTTTTGAAGATATTTCATATAATTCATTTTATATGTTTCACCATGTAAATTTATCCAGTAGGACTACAACAACATCCTAAATCAGCCTAGAATGATGTATTATTGCATCGCATTGCATAATACCATCATGGATACATCATCCAGAGTTGATTGCATCATTTTCTGATGCAATGCAATACTACTGCCAGGTGGCTGCTGAAGGAAGCTGACATCAGCAGTGAACTGTATAAAGCCCTGTCGGAAAGGTTGAGCATTGAAAATATTTCAGACTTTGTGCGAGACAGTTGGAGCTACTGTTCCATAGAACTGTTATTATTTTATACATTTAGGCGCAATACAGAACAGTCATGCCTCCAAAGTACGTTAATAGTGTGGACAATTTCTGCTCTATTTGTTGGAAGTGACATTTGCCAACCAGAAGAAAAGTATCACTTCTCAAGTGAAGAAGGCTTATCATCGTTACTTCGGATGCAAGGTTGGTGACCAAGATGAGCCTTGGTGACCAAGATGAGCCCCGCATATATGCTGTGCTACATGTACAACACAGCTTTCACAGTGGTGAAATGGCAAAAGACTATCAATGCCGTTTGCAGTCCCCATGGTGTGCAGATAGTCAAGCAACCACATCAAAGACTGTGACTTCTGCTTGGTTCCTCCTCTTTCCGGCGGAATAACGAAACAGAAGTAGAGAATAGTCTACCCAAACATTCTGTCTGCATTGAGACCAGTTCCACATGGTGAGGGACTTCCTAGTCCAGAACCTCCAGCAGAATATTCTCTGGATTCATCTGATGAGGACAAGGGTGAGCCAACCTGTTCTCCTGTTCCATCAGCATACAGTGATCCAGATTTTCACTGTGGTGCATTGACCCCACACAGACTCACACAGGAAGAACTAAATGACTTGGTTCGTGATTTGGACTTATCCAAGAACAAGGCAGAATTGCTAGGATCAAGACTCCAACAATGGAATCTTCTAGGAGAAAATGTCACAATTACTTTATGTCGAAAGCACCACCAGCATTTGGAGCCTTTCTTCAGAAAGGAAAGTACTCTGGTATTCTGTTCTGATATCGAGGGCTTCATGAATGCCTTAGAAATCATTCCTGACCCACAAGAATGGAGACTATTTCTAGACTCTTCAAAACTGAGTCTTGAGGCTGTGCTTTTGCACAATGGAAACCGTCTTCCATCTTTTATTCCTGAACAGCTGTACAAGAGACAAGCGAAGAAATCTTAAGAAATAGTCCATGACTTTATTTTTTACTGGTATTAACCTTAGGGCTATTACTATTGGCATACATTCCATGATGTAAACATCAATTTATTGCAGATTACAAAAATAAAATAAACTAGAGCCAAAATTAGAATTTGACTGTCATACTCATGTTGAACACATACAAATTGATAGGAAATGACTAATTTTATTTCAGTAATACGACTTTTGTAAAAATTTGTTGACCAGTGTTATGAAACAGAGATTATGTGTGTTATTCTGAGTTCTGCTACATTTCTTTATAGACAGTCACTTTGGGGAAAAAAAGTCAAACAGATTTTCATAAAATCAGAGGCTTAGCAACAAAGAGAAGCTGTATAGATACCAGGAGAGGTTAAAATTGCTTCTTTCCAGAAGATTCCTTGAACAAAGCTATACTAAGATGAGAGACATTAGTTAGAATTTGTATACTTCTAAAAGCACTCTGTGGACATGGTAAGTAAAAGATACTTCCCTGTAATTATTGTCTTTACATCTATTTAAACATGTATGCTCTATTTTTCTTTACCCATGTGAATCACTATCTAGAAAAGGCCTTGCGATCAAGTACCAAAGCAGTACAAAAAGAAATAAACTAAAAAGAGGATTATAAGTTATGTACTTATTGACAGGGTTATATTACATATTTCTTTTAAAGCTAAACACATAAGTTACTGAAAACACAGTATCATATGAAATGTAGTCAATAATAAGAATGACAATTTGATGGATGTACCTGAGCTTATGCAACTAATACTTACTGTCTTCCTTGCAGTAGCGGCTTTCAGGTCTGCATACTTCATCCAATGGATAAATATCTCTGATGCTTTTACACTGTGAACCATGGTATCTGAGACAAGAGAGACAAACAATCTCATTAAAGGTTGTGGTTTTATAGTTGTTGCTGAACAAAAATGATATTGACTAAGGTGATCAACAGTCTAATCTTCTAGCACAAATTCCAAATGTTTTTGGTTATTAGATGCACACACACACACACACACACTCACACGTATACAGACAGAAGCACACACAGACAGACGCACTCATATATACAGGTGCATGTTGACCAAAACAGGGCACTGGACACACACAACTACACAAGATGCACACATCACACATAAACACTCATGCGTCAAGGAATTCACAACAATGAGGACATTCAGAAGAACAGGTTGTGGGTTTTGAATAGAATGGTACCAAAATTCTAAAGCTATTTCAAGCAATTAAGGTAAGTTTAAAAGCAAATCAAACCTACCAAATGACTGTTTTAAGGTAGTCATTGTTTATTTCCATATATAATGTAGATGTTTATGTTTAAAAAGCACCTATACAATATACTTATAGGGATAATGGGCACACAATGAGCTTTTAATATGCATCCCCCTTGAGAATATCTGCTCATTTGTAAAGATCATTTTTTTATTTATTTATTTTTTAAAGATTTATTTTTCATTTATACATACAAGCTGGGGTCCAGGCCAGAGGCATGGGGCAGCGAGAGGGTTAACCAGAGACAGAGCGGGCAGCAGAACAGGTAGATCAGAAATACACTGCTGAGGGGAGCAGCGGGCGAGGCAGGAGAGGTCTGCCGCACCATGTGGGATTCTCCCCGGCTGGGGGTCAAACTCGCATCGCTGCTGTCGACAGCTCCACAGCGCAGTGCTCAACCGCTGCGACACCGGGGAGGCCCCCATTTTTTTTTTTATTTTTTAAATTCTTTTTTTAAAAAAAAATTTAAAGATAACAGAACTCGATTCTTTTCCACATTGAAATACAAACAAATTTAAGTTTGTGTGTAGGATATGATCAATATAAATGATAGTGTTTTAGTTCTTTTTTTTTTTTTTTT
>PVIJ01004191.1:11273-47104 GCA_004024925.1 Scalopus aquaticus | reverse complement strand
ACCGCTGCCGACAGCTCCACAGCGCAACGCTTAACCGCTGCGCCACTGGGGAGGCCCGTTTTAGTTCTTTTATCTAGCCATAACCGAAGACCATAGAAGATAGAGGCTGATTTCTCATAGTTCTGGAGCCCCGGACTTCTGAATCCAGGGGCCGACAGCTGCAATATCTGGGGAGAGCCCGCTTCCTGGTTCCTTTTTTTTTTTTTAAAGATTTATTCATTTATACATACAGCTGGGGTACAGGCCAGAGGTGTGGAGTGGCGAGAGGCTTCACCAGAGACAGAGTGGGAAGCAGAACAGGCAGATCAGAAATACACTGCTGAGGGGAGCAGTGGGCAAGGCAGGAGAGGTCTGCCGCACCATGTGGGATTCTCCCCGGCTGGGCGTTGAACTCTCATCGCTGCTGCCGAGAGCTCCACAGCGCAGCGCTTAACCGCTGCGCCACCAGGGAGGCCCCGCTTCCTGGTTCTTTAATGATATTTTCTGACTGTTTCCACAGGACCCCAGGGGCAGGGAAGCTGGCTAGGATCTCTTCTGTGTTGGGGGCTATGTGAGATCATCCTAAATTTGAACAACTAATGTCTCTGTCACACATGCTTCAAGTGCCATGTTAGATTTGAAGATACTATATTTTCAGATTGAAATTCCTCAAACAGTACAGTTCCTCTGATTCTAGGTAACAGAAAGTATTGCCTAAGAAAGATAGTTCCTGGACTCGACAGCTTGAGCAAAGAGTAGGGCTGGGGCCTCCCTGGTTGCACAGTGGTTGAGCACTGCGCTGTGGAGCTGTCGGCAGCGCGTGATGAGGGTTTGACGCCCAGCCAGGGAGAATCCCACATGGTGCAGCGGACCTCTCCTGCCTCGCCCGCTGCTCCCCTCAGCAGTGTATTTCTGACCTGCCTGTTCTGCTCCCCACTCTGTCTCTGGTGAACCCTCTCACCACCCCACGCCTCTGGCCTGTACCCCAGCTTGTATGTATAAATAAATAAATCTTTAAAAAACGAAAAGAGTAGGGCTGAAGTTCAGCAATAATAATCCTTCAGAAAAGTCTACTTTTCTTAGTAACTGTGTTCCTTCTACCTCCTAAAAACTATTTCCAAGATTTAATTTAGTTTTTTGTTTCATACTTTATTTCATCCTGTTCATTTTCTCTCAGAACACTTTAAAGTATGGATTACCTCTCTATTGCAGACCAAATACATTAGTTTATTCAGTCTGAAATCTTTGCAGTTATGTATTGTAATTTTCAAATCCAAATCACATTTAAATAATGAATTTCTCTGTAAAGTTAAAAGGTTAGGACTTGCTGAAGGCTCAGATTGTTCGCCTGGCTTATCAATAATGTATTTGTAATTAAGGTTTGAACATTGACTCTTAAGACGTAAATCTAATTTGCATTTAGTAGGCTATGATATAAACATTGTTTATATATGGATTGGGGAACCAAAACCCTCTTTTATAGTGCATGTATCCATACAGTCATCAGAATTCTCCATGTTACTTAGATTATCCTGTATTACCACATAAGTGTAAAATTCATTTATTTACCAGTAGATAGGTGTATCATTTTTCTGCAGCAGTTTTTTTCCAGAAGTTTATTTTTGCCTCATTATCAAAACACTCTATTTTCTCAATGAATATTTAATTTTTCATGATGACTTTCTCTTCATCATGATTTAAATAACACAAATTACAACAGGAAGCATGACAGACACATAGGGCAGAGTCTGGGGTAGTTACTGTCCTCAGCATTTTCAGGAGTCACCCCACTTAACAATTTAGATCAGAAGGGAAATAAAATTTATTAACTTTTTGTAAGTCTTCATGAGGAAAGAGTCATTTTCTTTTGATTTTAACATTCTTTTAATTTTCTTTGACTTAGGAGAACAAAGTTCTTTCTATCTCATATGAATTTGTTTTAATTGAAGAACTATGTGTGCCTCACAATTCTAGTGTATTACATTAATGTATAGAAAATTGTTAAAGTAATATAAAAATTTTACAAGACAATTTTATTTTTTTAATTTTTTTAAAGATTTATTTATTTATGTATACAAGCTGGGGTACAGGCCAGAGGCGTGGGGCAGCAAGAGGATTCACCAGAGACAGAGTGGGGAACAGAACAGGCAGATCAAGGAAATGCACTGCTAAGGGGAGCAGCAGGAGAGGTAGGAGATGCCTGCTGGGCCATGTGGGAATTTCCCTGTCCGGGTGGCGTCGACCTCACATCACCGTTGCAGATAGCTCCGCAGTGCAGCGCTTAACCGCTGCGCCACCAGGGAGGCCCTACAAGACAATTTTAAATTGTCTTGTATTGCAATACAAGTCAATGGATTTTATTTTTACTCTAAAGTTCTATCAAATTTAGATGCATTTGTTACCATCCCAAGATCTATTTGATTATTGATAACTATTTAAAGCACAAAATATTTATAACTACTTAAAGCATAGGTCATAAAAGTTTTTAAGTTGCATGGTAATATTCTATCAGAAATGTTTACTGATAATTTGAGAAAGTTACATTACAAATTTGTTAGGTTTGCTTAAACTCAGTGAGGCATGTCTAAAAATAGCATTTATGGGGCCTCCCTGGTGGCGCAGCGGTTAAGCACTGCACTGTGGAGCTGTCGGCGGCAGGGACGCGAGTTCAATGCCCAGCCTGGGAGATTCCCACATGGTGCAACAGACCTTTCCTGCCTCACCCACTGCTCCCCTCAGCAGTGTATTTCCATCCGTCTGCCTGTTCTGCTCCCCACTCTGTCTCTGGTGAATCCTCTCACTGCCCCACGCCTCTGGCCTGTACCCCAGCTTGTATACATAAATAAATCTTAAAAAAAAAAGAAAAATAGCATTCATAAAACTGTCCTATAATGAGAAGAACTAAAACAAAGGACTGAAGAAGAAAGTTGTATCAGAAAGACTTGCAAAGCAAAAACTTTCTATCTACAAAGTGTTGGATAATAAAGCTTCTAAAATAGACCTGGATTATTCTTTAATCACATCAGCCACCCAGAGACCCTATGTCTAAATCCAGGGTGTGCCTTTAACTTCTCCAGGTAAAAGATAGACCGATCCTACATCTCAGAGAGGGAAGCCAGCAAGCATCCATTCTGCCAGAATCAAGGCCTTTTGGCCCTGTCACTTTTCTGGTAGTAAATATAGATTTCTTTTGCAAGTTATGTTTTATCTAGGATATTTCATTCTTTCAGTTATAAGTGGATACCAACCTATTCATTACTTATTTTACAACTTAGAAAACAGGTTATTTGAAAGACCTAATAAAAAATAAAAAACCTGGCTTGCCACTAACAATAAATCCACATGATATTTTATTTATCTCAGAAATAATAAACCATCCTCACTCAAGTTTCATCAGGGATTCAACTTAGATTGCTGCAGTAAAGACTTCTAGGAAAGTATCTGTACACTGACATCTGGAAATACGCCAGACAAAATCTTTTCTAATACACAATATCTGGTACTTGCCTGGAAGGAAAACTTCAAAGAGAACCAGAATATAGCCCAAATGCTCTCTCAAGTGACACCCACAGGAAACTGTGAATTCATTCTCTCTCTCTCTTTGCCTGAGCAAATCTTTTATTCGGGTTGGTATCTGTTGGTATGATTTTTCTTTTTCCGTCTTACTTTCAACAAAGATTATCTATCTGTGGTATTTTAGCCTCTAACCTCATCTGTTTGTTTGGTTTTAGCTTCTATTCTTTGTGTGATGAAAATAATTTATTTGTAGTAACACACAAGGGAGAAGCATTTGCTCCAGCAAAAGTGGAGAATTCCTCCAGCGTATCTTTTATTTTAATTGTGTGATCCACTTGTTTTTGGATGATAAAATTTGCACTGACCAGCTGCTCTTGCTTTGCCTTTCCTCTTTCTTGGTCAACTAACTTAAATATTTTTATAAAAAAAAAGACATGGAAGAACTGGGAGAGTTTCTTTCCTTTCCTTATTTTGGGAAGCCATGAGATTATACCACTTGCTTGGGAAATTCAATAGGCTTTTAACCCCTCCTACTTTACTTTGTATAATTTTCTTTTTTTTTTTTTTGGTTAAGATTTATTTTTTATCTATACATACATGCAGGGGTACAGGCCAGAGGTGTGAGGCGGCGAGAGGGTTCACCAGACACGGAGCGGGGAGCAGAACAGGCAGATCAGAAATACACTGCTGAGGGGAGCAGTGGGCGAGGCAGGAGAGGTCTGCCGTGCCATGCGGGATTCTCCCTGGCCCGGCGTCGAACTCGCGTCACCGCTGCCGACAGCTCCACAGCGCAGTGCTTAACCGCTGCGCCACCGGGGAGGCCCTACTTTGTATAATTTTCAATCATCTAAAATTTGTATATTTTTGAAACTTTTTTTTAAGATTTTATTTTTTGCATACAAGCTGGGGGTGAAGGCCAGAGGTGTGGGGCAGCGAGAGGGTTCACCAGAGATAGAGTGGGGAGCAGAACAGGCAAATTGACCAAAACACACTGCTGAGGGGAGCAGCGGGCGAGGCAGGAGAGGTCTGCCGCACCATGTGGGAAGCTCCCCAGCCAGACATGGAATTGGTGCCAGCCACTGACAGCTCCACAGCACTGCGCTTAACCCGTTGTGCCCCCAGGGAGGCCCTAGTTTTGAATCTTAAAGCTAAAAATACTGCATCACAAAAACTACTCAAAAGTAAAGCAGACAGATACACCATTTTGGTTTCTGACAATCACAAACTTCAGTTTCTGAATTTACATAAACAATTGACACCAGGCTCAGAGTCAGACAGAGAGACCATTTCACTTAATCATACATCATTTTTTGACACACGTGAGGTCAGACATTTTAGCTACTTAGGTTGATTATTTCTTTAATTAAAGTCTAATAGTTCCATGATTGTGCACGACTAGGGCATGATTCTCAGTCTTCTCTAGCGAAATGGAAGCATCGCGGTTTATGATCTGCCAGAGTGGACATGCATATAACCGATAGGTTGTAGAACTGTGATCCAATGTGAAAAATGGGCTAAATTGTCATGCCAGCCAACCTCTAGATTTAAAAATTCCATCTCGAAATTATTATTGTTCTTGTGAATTAATGAATGAAATTATGGAGACTTGAGATTCCACAAGGCATGTACCTGATGTTGAGATACCTTTAAAATTGTTTTGCATTCTTTTTTTTTTTAAAGATTTATTTATTTATACATACAGCTGGGGTACAGGCCAGAGGTGTGGAGCGGTGAGAGGCTTCACCAGAGACAGAGTGGGGAGCAGAACAGGCAGATCAGAAATACGCTGCTGAGGGGAGCAGCGGGCAAGGCAGGAGGGGTCTGCCGCACCATGTGGGATTCTCCCCGGCCAGGCGTCGAACTCGCATCGCTGCTGCTGACAGCTCCACAGTGCAGCACTTAACCGCTGCACCACCAGGGAGGCCCTTGTTTTGCATTCTAGTGCTGTTAATTTACCAAAGTTCATATACTCTTTTTTGGCCTGTTTCTTTTTGTCTCCATATATATACACAAAAACCATTTTAGTCTGAAACTACACGATCGTTTATTTTTCTCACAGATACAGAGCACCACAGTCATGTCTACAAAGCCTGTCTTTGAAGTCATTAACCTCTGTGATGACAGAGAGTTCTTAAGAACATTTCAGGAGTCTCTTTCATTGTTAAAAGTGTCTGAAACTGTTGAAGTTGAATCTAGAATATTCAGTCAGAATAATGTGCTCTCTAAGACCTCCATTGTCTCTCTGGTCTTCAAGTCCCACTGTGGCTCGCTCTGCTATCCTTCGGCTCTTTGAACTAGAGGAGCCAGCAGCTGAGCTCCATAGGACTGTTGAGTGGGGAGACGTTGCGTCGTATCCCTGGATAAATTGGTGACTAGCTAGGGCGGAATTCAAATAGTGCTGCAAAAAGTAAGATTGCCTGGAAGGATTATATCTGATGGACAGTCCTAAGAAAGATAAAAGAAAATTATATTAGCTTTAAAAAATTTCCCTTCATCATTTACCTAAGTCCCTCCTTGTGTTAGAGGAAAGTAACAAAATGTATGTATTTGACTTGTATGTGCTAAACCAAGGTGAAGAAAATGGAGCTTCTATAATTGAAGGAGCAAAGAAAAGGTATGAATTAGTCACAGCACAGAGTCCAAGGGGCTGTGAATCTGTTACGACTTAGGAACTGTGGGTAGAAGTCTGTTCTAGTATGCAGTACTATCTTCTTGGTTTTAAAATGCATGAACTCTGTGATAGAGCCTTATTTCATCTAGGCTAAAACTTTATCTCAATGTCACCAGAGATGATTAGACTGAATGGAATATGTGCATCCAATGTAAGTTGCCAACCACTGACCACTTCAATGTTTATGCTTTGAAATGCTGATTTTTGAAATTCTGTTGAACATGGGAGGCCCTGTTTTAGATAACATTGAAAATATTCCTGGGCAATAGTTATAGTGGATGGATTTATTATCCAATGTGGGCCCTTTTATTAGAGAAGGATGTACCTAATCTATAACCACAAATTGAAAGTCCAGTAACATGAGTCATAAAAATAATATGGAAAATATGGGGAAAATAATATGGAAAAAAGTGGGTGTGGCAATAGTGTGTTTGTGTGGAGAGTAAAGAAGATGGGTTTGCTGATCACTTCTGTAGGGGAAGTTACTCTCTCCTCTGTCTTCTAAAGGTCTCTGGGAGAGGTTGATATAAGACTAACATAAGGTTAACAGGAGAAAAGCACACAGACTTTTGGTAATTTTTACATGTGCATGAGAGCCTGACAAGAAGACTCCAGAGTAGCCGCTAGAACAGAGCATTTATATGCCAAGTTGGAAAAAGAGTAATAAATTGTAAAAACATGACAGGAGCAAGGTGTTTGGGTTAAGGCAGTTAGCGAAGGAAAAGTAATGGGGAAGATAAGTCTGGGTCCACGTTTTTTTTTTTTTTTTTTGTAGTTTTCTCTCAGCCTCTGTTTTGTAACTCTGGTGATAAATCTTCCTCCCAGTTCAGGAAGGACCTATTTCACATGGACGCTTTCTCTGCTTTTAGGAGGGAAAAAGGAAGACATTTTAATACTATGTGTATATTTCATAGGATATATTTAATCTTCTAAGCAACTAAATGTACCCTCTGCCAGAATTGATATGACTATATAACCAAACATTTACAATTCTGTAATGTTTTATATAAAGTGTAGTATATTTAGTCCACATTGTATATATTTAATGTACATTGAAATAAATGACATTTTCTGGCTTTTCCCATTGAATTTGTCCAGATTTCCAAACCAACCAGTAATAATAGACACACTTTGTACTTAAGTTATGGTATCTGAATTCCATTGCAAATCTGAGACAGAAAGCTATGCAAGAAGACTTCGCAGGGAAGCAATGAAGGTACAAGGAAATAATGAACATTAATGAACTTGTGCAGGGCTACCCAAAAGTCCCCAGTGCCAAGGTGAGTCAATTAAGCTCCAACAGGATTGTGAATGTAATGTATGGAAATAGATTGCTTATATAAACACTTATAAAGATAATAATTCATAAAGAATATGCCACAGCAATGGTCTTTTTAAGCCATTTGATTAGAGCATGAATACTTTATTTAGAAAATTAGCTATGTTAGAGGAAAAGCTAGGCTATATGTAATTCTTTCATACATTTCCTGTCTAAATTGTGTGTTAGTTTTGATGATAAAAAGGTCTTTAAAGAGGTTCCCATTGAGTAAATGTAAAGAAATGATAGAAGTGAAAAGAAGTGACCATTGTGCAGCTATTTTGAAAAGGTGACTCTAACAAAGATTATCAGTGGTTGAAATACTTAAATACTTAACTGCAAGGCTGACAAGTCTCCTCTGTGGCAGTACCAATGGAACGAGATGACCCTTCTGAACAAAATCCAGGTATGCTTGTAAAGAGTTCAACTTGTCTTGCACAAAAATAGTGCAAGACTTGTACACCGAAAACCATAAATCATCGATATGTTAAAGAACACCTTTATAAGTGGAAAAACATACTGTATTTATGAATGAGTGACTCATTGTTAAGACAGCAATACTTCCCAAATTGATCTTTGTGCTTCAGTTCAGCCCCATATTGAAATCCTGAATGATTTCTTTGGAGAAACTGGCAAACTTCATATGAAAATGCAAGGAACTCAAAATACCAACACAATCTTGAAAAAGAAGAATAAAGTTGGAGGACTCACATATTCTGATTTTAAAACTTAGTAGAAAGCTACAGTGACCAAGTCATAAAGAATTATATTGGTCATAACAGGAATATAGGGGAACCAAATAAAAGGGAGACATTCAACGAGAGAGGGGGAGGATAGAGGCTCTGAATGGGGGACTGTGGTGACGGTTCACGGGTGAATTGGTGGTGGGAAGCCTATGGGGATACACGGTAATGTAAAAGACACAAATAATAACAACAATTAAAAAAAGAATTATATAGGTCAAAAAAAAGAGTTCAACTTGAACTGTCAGATGAACCCGTTGCATGCCTTATTAATTTGCTCATCCTTGAATTTTTACCCACATCACAGTTTAAACATTTAAACTTGAATATTGTTGAATTCTTTTAAAAAATTCATTACCCCTGAATTAATGTATATCATAAATTCGCAGTACAAGGTACAACTATATGTGAACTTCTTACTGGAAATGGTGAGGACAGGACACAAAACACTGATTTCATTACTCAGGGACAGCTTATTTGGTCTTCCCTACCAGTTTGGATGTGTTATCTCCCATTCGTTTTTAGTTTCTCTGTCAAGATATCATCGGCACAGGCAGCCCTTTCTGCCCACCTGTGTCTGTGCAAGTGTCCTATACTTCTTTGTCCCTTTTCCTAATAAACCTGTTCTTAAAAAAAAAAAAAAAGATATCGGCACAGTTCTTTACACAAAAATTGCTAAATCCTTGCAAACGTACTCAACTTAATTTCAGTTTAACAAGTAAAGTAAGTTCAGTCTTAGATGGTAAGTCAGAGACTCTGATGTAATGTTTTCAGAAATCGCTTCTTCTACCACTGTCAAACTGCCGTTGTGAGATTTGGGAACCGCAAGACCACATGCCCACACTGCCTGCTGTTTCCTGACTAGTCGCTAATGCTGAGCAGTTTGCTCGGACTTTCCGCTACAGACAAGAAGACACTTCTCAAGATGCATTTTCACTTTCTGCATTTTTCATTTCTGAACATTGCCATGCATTTCTATGCAAATCTTGTCATCCTTTGATGTCTCACTAGCTACAGGCAAAGGGAACATATTTTGCCTTGGGGATTTCATTTTCATGAAAAGTCATATGAACCAGACAGTAATGTATTACTCCACACAATCCTTCTAGTTGGAGTAAAATTAAAGTTAACCACCTTGTAAGCTTGTGCTCACTTACACAATTGTAGTAGCAAATGCATTTTTTTTTTTAAGGATTTATTTTTTATTTATACATACAAGCTGGGGTACAGGCCAGAGGCGCGGGGCGGCGAGAGGGTTCACCAGAGACAGAGTGGGGAGCAGAACAGGCAGATCAGAAATACGCTGCTGAGGGGAGCAGCGGGCAAGGCAGGAGAGGTCTGCCACGCCATGTGGGATTCTCCCTGGCCGGGCATCGAACTCGCGTTGCCACTGCCGACAGCTCCACAGTGCAGTGCTTAACCGCTGCGCCACCGGGGAGGCCCTGTATGTTTATTTTTTTTAAGATTTATTTATTTATGCATACAAGCTGGGGTACAGACCAGAGGTGTGGGGCAGTGAGAGGGCTCAGCAGAAACAGAGTGGGGAACAGAACAGGCAGATCATGGGAAACACACTGCTGAGGGGAGCAGCGGGCGAGGCAGGAGAGGTCCGCGCCATGTGGGAATCTCCCCGGCGGGGCATCGCACTCATTTGCAGCTGCCGACAGCTCCACAGTGCAGTGCTTAACCGCTGTGCCACCAGGGAGGCCCCCCCCCAAAAAAAATTACCAAGATAGTTCATTTGAAATATATGCAGGAATGGTTTTAATTTTAAATTTAAAAACATAGTTTTTAGTCTTTCATTTCTTGCTTTTAGTGGCTATTCAGTGGCCTCACAGCTATCAATTAGCGATGTAACGAATATTCTTACAGTATTTCTTGAGAGCAAAGTCGAGAGACAAAACTGGAGCACGTATGGATGGTCTACTGGAGGAGAGCAGCACACGGGTTATCTGCAGCACCGACGCTGGGCAGACCGGTCGGTGCTAACTGCATCGCCATGCATTATAATGCATCATTTCTATTTGGGGGAATCCACTGGAGGGGGGGGTCCCCTGAAAACAGATGGAGAGTCAAGTGCACAAAGTGTATTGTGTTTTGGGAAGTGCCCTCAGGAGAGAAATGGTGTGGGTGGGGTGAAGGAGCGGGACTGGCTGAGATGACATAGTTGCAGAGTGACCAGAGCCAATCCCAGGGAGCCCCTCAGAGGTCTCCCATGAAGGCAGAGTAGCCATTGGATTGGATCTCAGCGGCCTCACCTGCGAGGCCTAACCTTGAAAAGACAGCACCCAGCAGAGGGCGCAGTTCAGAGAGACATTCAGCCGAGTCTTCAGTAGCCATGGCATTTCAGATCTGACATGCCTTCCCCCCACCCCAAACCTGTTCAGATTAGTGCTCCTTTTCTCCGTGATTGGGCAATTCATTCTTTCACTGCTTCAAGCTGAACATTGTGCTGCAGTCCTCACACCCACATCTCTATCACCAACAAATCCCGCTGGCTTTAACTTAACAGACAGAGCCAGAATGTCAGCGGATTTCTCATCTTTTCTTGCTGCAATCTGATCCAATAACTGTGCCCAGAATCTAACATTTACCTGAAAAACGGGTCCAATTCATTGCTCTTCTTCTGCCCTTGTTTGTTTTTAGACGTACAAACTTAAAATTCTTAGAAACATCTAATAGTACATTTATGGTGAAATGTTTATATTTGTAGATGTTGATACTAAATGGTAAAGTTTACTTTGCACGTTAGTGGAGAGCATAGATTTAGAGCACCTTGCACCATCCACT
This sequence comes from Scalopus aquaticus, assembly GCA_004024925.1. Taxonomy (NCBI): domain Eukaryota; kingdom Metazoa; phylum Chordata; class Mammalia; order Eulipotyphla; family Talpidae; genus Scalopus; species Scalopus aquaticus. Next base: position 36,087 of record PVIJ01004191.1, on the reverse strand, counting down.
GATACAAAACCACACACTTCCCTGTGCGTTCTTTGACTTTATTGTATGCAAGTTAAAATCAATTCCTTTTAGGGCCACCCTGGTGGTGCAGTGGTTAAGCGCTGCGTTGTGGAGCTGTCGGCAGCGGCGACGCGAGTTCGACGCCCGGCCGGGGAGAATCCCACATGGTGCGGCAGACCTCTCCTGTCTTGCCCGCTGCTCTCCTCAGCAGTGTATTTCTGATCTGCCTGTTCTGCTCCCCACTCTGTCTCTGGTGAAGCCTCTCGCCTCTGGCCGCTCTCCGCCTCTGGCCTGTATCCCAGCTGTATGTATAAATAAATAAATCTTTAAAAAAAATCAATTCCTTTTAAAACCCAAATGAATTTATTCATATAATTCCATTTGCATTGCCTACAATTTTGTAATTATTTAAATACACACATAAATATTTATATGTATTCACATACACTAAAACATGTGAGTACATATATGGAGGGATTAGTGAAATAGAAAGGAAATTAAATGAAAAAATACAGTTCTGAATAGAATGAAGATAATATTTTGTTTTAATCCAATGTCATCACAAACATTTATGAAAAGAAATGTCAAAGAAAATGTGTCTAAGAAAAATCCAGCATGACAGAGACAGTGGCTAACCGCCTCCAAAATATTTTTCTGGTTCTAAGTTTAAGATTTTTCCTCCCTCTATTGCTATTCTTTTTTCCCTGTACTGTGGTTAAGAACAATATGTAAGATGATATGTAACTGACATCATATTTCATTCTATAGATATCCATATATACATACAAAGCTAGCATATTTTAATATAGTTCTAGCATAGTGTAACATAGTTCTCCCAGAAAAAGGCAATTTTTAAATGCAGTATTTTATCATAAAATCACGAAGCTAAAAAGACCTTCAAGAGGTTATGAAATTGGGCCTCCCTGGTGGAGCAGTGGTTAAGCGCTGCACTGTGGAGCTGTTGGCAGCGGCGATGTGAGTTCGACGCCCGGCCAGGGAGATTCCCACATGACGCGGCAGACCTCTCCTGCCTCACCTGCTGCTCCCCTCAGCAGTGTGTTTCCGTCGACCTGCCTGTTCTGCTCCCCACTCTGTCTCTGGTGAACCCTCTCGCGGACCCACACCTTTGGCCTGTACCCCAGCTTGTATGCATAAATAAATAAATCTTTACAAAAAAAAAGAGGTCATGAAATTTACTCTGTTCCTCCAGGCATGCCAATGAGAGTCCACCAAAATCTGAGTTACGACAAGAAATCTAGTTGGACCAACCAAAACTATGCAACCTAAAATAGGATCATTTAAAAGATTAATCCCTGCTGTTTTACTGTGCTTCAAAAATAATAGTTTTAGTATATAGAATTTAATATTTACACTGGCACAGGGAAAAGAGCAATCAAGAGACAAGGTGATGAAACGTGTGTATGTTTATTTAATAGTCTACATTAATATGTGTAACAGCTGCAGCTGTGTTTATAGTACCTGAGTTTTTCTCCCATAACCTGCCTTTGTAATGTGAGTTTCTCCTTTAAAGTGTTATCACCAGTTTGGCTTGTATGCCTGCTACATACACAGTTAGACCAAACATTGATCAGAGAATACTTGAAGCAGGAAATGGTTTTATTATCAAAAATGGTACCACTCAAGGGCCACTAATGGGAACCTAAACTCAAATTCACCACCTGAATGAAGAGGTTTCAAGGTGTTAATTTCATTTCTGTGTGCTGGATTTAAGAAAGGGTAGGTGCTGGAACAGGGGAAATAACTTTAAATATATATATATAATATATAATATATAATATATAATATATAATATATAATATATAATATACAATATATAAGATATAATATATAATATATAATATATAATATATATTATATATTATATATTTTATATTGTATATTTATATTTACATTTATATTTATATTTATATTTATATTTATATCCTTTACATTGCTGTGTATTCCCTGTAGGTTTCCCACCACCAATTCACCCGTGAACCGTCACCATAGTCCCGTGTGCTCTTTTCTCCCCTGTTTCGGTCCCTCTTTCTCCGCCTCCCCTGCAGAATGTCTTTTATTTATGGTTGCCTGCTAGTTTTTGATTTGTGTGTTATTTCCTCCTTCTGATCTCTCATTTGGCTCCGCTATATTCCTCCTGTAAGTGAGACCATTTGATATTTTTCTTTTTCCTTCTGGCTTATTTCGCTGAGCATGATCCCTTCTAGCTCCATCCGTGTTGCTGCAAATTGCGTTAGTTTATCTTTTTCAATTGCTGAATAGTATTCCATTGTATACATGTACCACATCTTTAACTATTTTTAAGAAAGTGAATGTATCAACAAAGCGTTTAAGGAAGCAGACATCTCAGCACTGGCTCAAGTCTTTATCCCAATGACTCCAGGGCCCTTCTAGCTTGTTGATCGCTGCCAGACGGGTTCCTGGGTTACTGTCTCACAGCTCGACTTTTGCATGGTGGAAACAGACAGGCTTGTGAAAGACACATGCTTAATCTTAGGGAGGGTATTAGTGCCACTCCATCATTCATGTTGAGACTTTCATCACTTTGAAATCACTGTCTGCTTTTATTCAACCAGTAATGCCATGTGAGTGTACATTTCCACTATAGAATGTGGGAGATGCCCACTATTAGTTCATAACAATAACAAAAATGCACACATCATTGAGGAGTGGGATAAAGGGGGGAACCATCAGACGCTAGAATTTATGAACAATTTATTCCCTAAGGGAATAGCTGGTGCAGTCAAAACTAAATTTGCAGTCATCAGTCAGTGCCTGTTCTTGGTCACATTGATAACAGGAGAGAGAATTATCTGTGATTCAGACAGAGCCTCTGTCCATGAGTGGGAAAGTGAAGTTAAGGACACCAGAATAAAGCAAAAACATTTAACAGTATTGCTGGATAACCAAGAAACAAATCCAGTTAACATTAAAGAACTGCTTTCTTGCCTTAACTTTAGCTCTGCACTAAGCAGGAAGATGCAAATACATCCCTCCAGACACTCCCACAGCATTGTCCTGCGAGTTTGGAGGGACTTCACTCGATCTCAGGACATGATAAGCATTTATTTGTGTCCTCAGACACCTAGCAAAAATGAGTATGAAACTAGAGTTGCTAAATTAATGTGCTGTAACCTCAACCTCTAAGAATTTCCCTGGATACATTCCCAGCGATCACTAGCTCACTATAAAATATACAGGAGAATGCAGTCTAGCTTAAGCAAAGAACAGTAAAGATATCACGCCTGTATGTACAACAATATTGGAATTATGTTCAGGTGTATATAATCTTAATATTTTGTTAATTAAAACAGCTTTGGAAAGTACTAGACCTTTTAAAATTAAATATATAATCATCGATAGTAAATGATACTTACAGAAAATGGTAATCAGCTGAAGGAGTTAACAGAGCAAAATATTAAATCTGCAGAAATTACCTAGAGGGCCTCCCTGGTGGCGCAAGGGGTTAAGTCTCAGCACTATGAAGCTATAGGCAGCCACTGCAGCAGGAGTTCTGTCCCAGCCAGGGAGCTTCCCACATGGCACAGCAGGCTTTTCCTCCCTCTTCCACTGTTCCCCTCAGCAGTGTATTTTGGTCAGCCTGCCTGTTCTATTCCCCACTCTGTCTCTGGTGAATCCTCTCACCACCCCACACCTCTGGCCTACATCCCAGCTCTTGTATGCATAAATAAATAAATCTTTTTTAAAAAAGAAATGACCTAGAAATGCATCTCAGGGTAGGAAATAAAAGACTATCAGTGAAAGGTCAAGATTAAATAGATAAAAGGTCTAATGCACACTTGATCTACGTTCCCCCAAAAGTTGAAAAGATTATACCAAAATAAAAAAGCTTAAAAATGTTCACCGTAGTAGAAAACACCATATGCATGGATTAAAGTTTATCCATAAAAAAATAACTGGAAGTTAAGTCCAGTGAAATTATATTTTCAAAATAAGTATGGATATAACATTTGAAATAAACATAACTGGATTTATTGCCAGCCTTGCAAAGAGTACTTTGCACAAGGTACAGTTTGTAAAAAAAGGAAAGTGAATATTGGATCACAGCTAAATTGTAAGAACTGAGTGAAAATCCATGTTGATTGGAGAAGTTACTACACAAAAATAGACATGCTATATTGTTTCATTTATATAAAGTCTAGAAGAGTCAAACTTAACCTGTGGTAAAACAAACAACAAACAAACAAAAAAAAACCTAGGACTTTTAGTTTCCAAGGGTTGGAAATGAATTGACAGATGAGTTTGAGGAATTTGGGAGGGAACAGGTTTCTATCTCTCCATAGATGGATTTCATTGTATGTAAATTTAGCCTCAACAAGCTATAAACACATATTGTAATCTAATTAATGTATGCTGCAGTATTAAGGCTGAAATATACTGGTATCTGCAACTCACTTTTGGAGGTATCAAAATTAGTTGCATGGACATCTAGGTGAAATAGTGACTATATGGTGTCTTATGTTTTTATTTTAATTATTTTTTTTAAAGATTTATTTATTTATACATACAAGCTGGGTTACAGGCCAGAGGCGTGGGGCGGCGAGAGGGTTCACCAGAGACAGAGTGGGGAGCAGAACAGGCAGATCAGAAACCCACTGCTGAGGGGAGCAGCGGGCGAGGCAGGAGAGGTCTGCCGCACCATGTGGGATTCTCGCTGGTTGGGCATCGAGCTCGCATCGCCGCTGCAGACAGCTCCACGGTGCAGCGCTCAACCACTACGCCACCAGGGAGGCCTGGTGGTTTATGTTTTAAAGTACATCTAACAGTAATTTTATTTTATAGGTGTACACAGGGTATCCATTGACTTTTTCAGTGTATCCTGCCTGAAGTATCAACATTGTCAATGTTAGTAACTGAAGTGGAAGTTGTCTCCCAAATCTTAAAAGTAGACCTCCTCTGTGGCATAGGGGTTAAGTCTCAGCACTTTCACCACTATGGTATGAGTTTGATCCTCAGCAAGGGAGATAACCCACATGGTGCAGCAGACCTCTCCTGTCTCGCCTGCTGTTCCCCTCAGCAGTGTATTTCGGTTGATCTGCCTATCCTGCTCCTCACACCGTCTCTGGTGAATCCTCTCACTACCCCACATCTCTGGCCTACACCCCAGTTCTTCTACACACACACACACACACACACACACACCTCAAAAGTATATGGGTATTATAATAATACTTTAATGAATTTTGAGGCTCTGTAATCAGACATTTGTAAAAATTACATCAACATTCTACTTTACATAAATTTGGCTCACTCAGAATTTGTGGATAAAGTTCTGGTTCACTGGAATTACAAACCAAAATTAATAGTCTTACCTATCCCAATGATTATAATTTATATGTAAAACAAAATATATAGGCAACTGGGAAATTAAGGAAAACAGAAAATTATTATTGTTTTTTAAAGGTTTATTTATTTTTGCATACAGGCTGGGGTCCAGAGGCATGGGACAGCGAGAGGGTTCACCAGAGACAGAGTGGGGAGCAGAACAGGCAGATTGACAGAAACACACTGCTGAGGGGAGCAGCAGGCGAGGCAGGAGAGGTCTGCTGCGCCATGTGGGAATCTCCCCAGCCGGGCATCGAACTCAGATCGCCGCTGCCGACAGCTCCACAGCGCAGCATTTAAATGCTGCACCACCAGGGAGGCCCAGAAAATTATATTTTAAGTGATATTACCAACGTGAGAAGCTTAATGTGATTTTCATGTATGGTATAGTTTGCCATTTATTTTTTTTTTCTGCAGCATTTTACCATACCCTTCACCATTGAAATTTAAGCAATATTATATTTGTTAATTTCATAATATTCATTGAACACGTATTTTTTGCCCTATCATTCTATTCTAATACTACTTCTGTAATGCTTATCTGAAGATAAAAGGGATATGCAAAGATAAAATAATAAATATTTCACATACACGGACATAAAGTCAGAGACTTTACTTCGAAGAGACTAAATATAAGTAACAAAAATGAAATACATAAAGAACACTAGTGATTTTCAAATAAAGTGAGTATATTGACTGCCAGATAAGGGCTTCAAATACTTTAAAAGATTTCAACCCTCATAATCTTAACCATGTCTCTCCTAGTGAGTTTTAATAATAGGCAAAACCTATATTAAGTATTAAACCTTTGAAAAGTCATTCCATGGAAAAAATAATGCAGTGAAACAAAAAGTATTGAACTTTTATTATTCCATTTTTTTCCATTTTTTTTTTTCTGTTCAGAACTCTCTCTTTCACTGCATTTGCTATCTATTGCTATTTAACACATTGTTTGCAGGTAGTTTTTATCACATGCTCTACTACCAGTCAAGATAAAACATATAAATACGTTTCCTGCATACAACGTGTTAATAAATCACTTTCATAATTAGTAGCTTAAACAGTAAGTAGAGAGAGAGACTTGAGATTGGTTGTGAGTGAGAACTTTGATGTGGACTGAAGATTTGGAGATGGGCTGGAGTAGATGCTGATTAAAAGAGAAGAATCATTTAAATAATTAGAAGTAAACTCAAGTAAGGAAGTGAAGGACCTTTACAGGGCAAATTATAAGATATTGTAAAAAGAAATAGGAGACACGAAGAAATACAAAGATATTTTGTGCTCATGGATTGGAAGAATTAACATTAAAATTGCCATCTTACTCAAAGCAATATACAAACTCAATGCAATTCCTAGGAAAGTTTCAGTGACACCCTTCAAAGAAATAGAACAAATATTTCTATGGAATAGACCACGTCAAGAATAGAAACAAGTGGGCCTCCCCGGTGGCGCAGCGGTTAAGCGCTGCGCTGTGGAGCTGTCGGCAGCGGCGACGCGAGTTCGACACCCAGCCGGGGAGAATCCCACATGGTGCAGCAGACCTCTCCTGCCTCGCGCCCGCTGCTCCCCTCAGCAGTGTATTTCTGATCTTCCTGTTCTGCTTCCCACTCTGTCTCTGGTGAACCCTCTCGCCGCCCCATGCCTCTGGCCTGTGCCCCAGCTTGTATGTATAAATAAAAAATAAATCTTAAAAAAAAAAAAAAGAGTAGAAACAAGTGTTGGTAAGGATGTGGAGAGAAGGATCCTTTGTTATGTTTATGGGAATATAGAGTGATCCAGTGCCTATAGAAAACAGGATGGAGGTTTCATAAAATAAAATAAATAAAATAAAATAAAATGTCTTCCATATGATCTAGCAATTCCACCCCTAGTTATCTACCTGTAGAATAAAAACATATTTTTGAAGATACATAGGCACTCACATGTTGGTTGGAGCACTATTTACAATAGACGTATTAGGGAGACAGAAATCTAAGGGCCTAAATTTGGATTAATGGATTAAAGCAAAGTTGTTTTATGTATACAATGGAATACTACTCAGCTATAAGAAAAGAAGAATTCTTGCCATTTGTGACAAGATGGATGAAACTGGAGGAGATAATGCTAAGCAACTTAAGTTCGAAAGAGAAATGCAAATGGTTTCACTTATATGTGAAATACAGAAAAGCAAAATAAAGGTTCAGACAAAGCTAAACCAGTAACAAACCCTAAGAATCTGACTGTAGAATTTAAGTTATCAGAGGAGGAGGAAGAAAAGAAGATCATAGTGGGGAAAAAAGTGGGTACCCCATCTGAAGGGCGTGATCCTATACTTCTAAATTATATACAGTGTTGTAAACTAATGTCAGTTCATTTTTTTAAAAGTATTTGTGACTGATGTCTAGGTTTCTGGGTTGTGAACCTATCTAATTTTGCTATTTTTAAATACAATTTCAGAGTTTATGTAATACATTTTTATATGTAATCTTTGATTTCCATGATAATATTTTCAGAAAACTGATGTTCTGAAAAGGAGTGTGCTTATCAAAGCCCCACGGATAGTCAACAGCAAAATCAAAACTAATGCCTTCTGATTCAAAACGTAACATACTATCCATAATCCCACTAGTGAGGTAAAGAGCTACTTTTCACAGTACAATTTTTTTCAGCGACAACAACAAAATAGCCCTCAAGATGATCATATGTGAGACTTGTTTCAGGAATAGAAAAATATTTGCGTCTTTGAATAGCTCAAGGGAGACAAAGGCAGGAGGACAAGAACTAAGTCAATTGAGTTGCAAAACTTTGAGTTATTTATGGTACATTTTCTGTAAAAGCACAGTGCCTAAAGCACAGATCGGTCTTAGAAACAATTTCCGAAGCATCAAGACCGCTGTTAGACACTTCAGTTGCTAAGATTCATTTCTTTGTCCTCCTTGGTTTTATCCTGTACTCCTTGGTTTTATCCTCTGTAAGCATTTTAGGACTCCCTGTTGGCATAATAATATTGTTAAATAATATATATAAACATGTCTGTTACTGAAATATTTTACCAGACGCGATTTTTTTACCCTGGTAAGATTTCTTCTTTCATCACAAAAACAACATGTAACTACACAAAGGAGAATTCAAAAGTCCATATTCAGTGAGATGATTAAAAGAACTGTGAAAATTTAGGAATTATGTCTTTGATTTCTAAAGTTAACAAAAATAAAGAAAAAGAAAACCTTTTCTAGAATCAGCGAGAACTAAATTTGACTTCACGTTTTCAAAATATTTGGATATCAGAAAACACATCTATTGAGAACTTTTATTTTGAAGAGCTAGGTTTCCATCATCTGTCATGCGTACAGGTACATAGAGAACTCATTTAGTTTTATGAGAGCTAGATGTAGTCTTTTTATCCAACTAAGAAGCTTTCTTGGGAATGATAATATTATTTTTGTTTATCAGGTGAGGAAACAATGTAATTTAATTTTTTGTTTTGATATACAAGAATATTTAATCTCCTTGGTAGCATATTATTTGCCATGCTTCTTATATTGTGTCATTAGGATGCTGTAGAAAAAATAATCTGTTCTAGATATCTTAAGCACTAAGGGAGGTAACAATAGCTTTTAAGTGCTTATGGTGTCTTTAGAAGGGTTAGAGTTGTTGACTACAGTCTGGATCTTGAAGAATGCCTGCAAATTCCTAGGAGTTTTTCTTTGCTCCGCTAACGTACGTTTAGTTCCTTTATCATAAACTAGTTGCTCATATATGTGTAAATTTATTTCTGGACTCTGTATTCAGTCTCATTGCCTGTTTTTATTCCAGTTCCAAACTGTTTTGGCTAGTATGACTTTGTGGAATAATTTGAAGTCAGTGAGCATGATATGTCCATTTTTGTTCATTTTTCCTCCAAATTGCTTTAGCTATGTGGATTTGTGATTCCATACAAATTTTAGCATTGTTGTATTTATGTGACAAAAAAATGCCATTAGAATTTTGATGGGAATTGCCCTAAATGTATATATTCCTTTAGGTGTGAGGACTATTTTAACAATATTATTTCTTCCATTCCATGATCTCAGAATCTCTAGGTTTCTTTGTGTTTTATTAGGGATGGGGGTTGGAAGGATTGATGCTAGTGGGTGGTAACTAGACATGTTGTGGTGAGTGTCGTGTAAATGCATTTGTCAAGGTGTGAAACCACACTTCTGAAACATACAGTATTATAAACCATTATTACCTGATATTTTCAAAAAAGAACACCTTTGTAGGGTCTGGAGGTGCTGATGCTCCGGCTCTGTTATTAAACTATCAGGAAAGAGAGGAGAAGAGACTTCCACTGCCTCATAGCAATTGCTTCATGCCCCCCCCCAACAAAAAAAAGTGAGAGATTGGACAGTGGAACACTACTCAGAAAAAAAAAAAATCGTTTTCACAGCTGTACTTGCTGCCAGGAAAACAGACATGCTGAAATAATTCCTACCTTCTAATTCTTATTATGTAACTATCATTGACAGAGACCACTCTGCTGATAAAGAATCTGAGAAATAGGATTTTTAGCTTATCGTTCTTTGCAGGACATGAAGGCAAAAATGAATAAAATTTTGGTGACTATGGGAGAATACTTCCCCACATCACAGTCTTAAATTATTTTTATTTAGAATTATCTCTAATTCTATGGTATTTTCTAAAGTAAAATAACAAATTAAAAAAATATTTTGATGGGTTTTCGAGATGTTACATAGTAATTGTAGGAATTATTCTTAGTTTTTTCCAAAAGAAAATACTTTTGGTCGATCTGCATATAAACTCCATTTGCAGATTATTAGTACCCAGATTTTCAACATGTAATCTGACTTGACCACCATGTTGTATTAGAGCACTAGTCACTGAAAAAGCACAGCGGTGTGCTTCACACTTGCTGTGCTATATATGTAGTCCAGAAGACCACATTTTTTTAAAAGATTTATTTATGCATACAAGCTGGGGTACAGGCCAGAGGTGTGGGGCAGCGAGAGGGTTCACCAGAGACAGAGTGGGGAGCAGAACAGGCAGATCGATGGAAACACACTGCTGAGGGGAGCAGCGGGTGAGGCAGGAGAGGTCTGCTGCGCCATGTGGGGAGCCCCGGCTGGGTGCCGAATTCGCGTTGCTGCTGCCGACAGCTCCACAGCGCAGCCCTCAACCTCTGCGCCACAAGGGAGGCCCCTTACATTTTTCTTTTTTTTTTTTTTAAAGATTTATGTATTTATGCATACAAGCTGGGGTACAGTCCAGAGGTATGGGACGGCGAGAGGGTTCGCCAGAGACAGAGGGGGGAGCAGAACAGGCAGATCAGAAATACACTGCTGAGGGGAGCAGCGGGCAAGGCAGGAGAGGTCTGCCGCGCCATGTGGGATTCTCCCTGGCCGGGCGTCGAACTCGCGTCGCCGCTGCCGACAGCTCCACAGCGCAGCGCTTAACCGCTGTGCCACCGGGGAGGCCCCCCTTACATTTTTCTTAAAGATTTATTTTATTTATGCATACAAGAGCAAGGGTGTAGGCCAGTGGGCTGTAGGCCAGTGGTGTGTGGGGTGAGAGGACTCACCAGAGAGAGAGAGAGTGGGGAGCAGAACGGGCAGATTGACTGAAATACACTGCTGAGGGGAGCAGAGGGAGACGGGAGAGGTCTGCTAGGCCATGAGGTTAGCTTCCTGGTGGGGGATCAAACTGCTGCAGGGTCTGGCTATGGCTTCATAGTGCTGGACTTAACCCCTTGAGCCACCAGGAGGCTCTCAGCCCTCACATTTTTAAAACTTTAGAAAGTGGAAGGGGTATGAGGATAAAGGAAAGCGAGGTAGAAGAACCCAAACAGAAAATGCTCTCAGTCTGCCGCAGCAGAGGACCTGGTGTGCCCACAGCTAATGTTATACAGCTCCACCCACTTTTGCTGGCAATTTTAAGGTTTCCAGTCTTTTCTGCTCATTTCTTTTTATCTTTTAGAATCTCCTCACTAGCATGAGGCAGGTGAGGGCAGTTCTAAGGATCGCAAACACCATAGTCAACCTTTGGGTTGACTTGGGCTTGACTAGGTGTTTTCTTGGGCATATTGTCTATTATTTTTGCCTCCACTCCTTCACGTGTAAAATGGGGAAAAAAGCACCTACCCAGGACTTTTGTGAGTGACAACTGTTACAATCCTGTAGAGTTCCCAGCAGAATAAGCGTTCAATAATTAAGGTATGTTTATCATAACAATGCAAAAGCAATCTGTGGCGCTATTATAAAAAAGATACAGTCTCTAAGAATTAGGAAAATGTAATTTGAGTGCAAGTACATACAGAACTCATATATTCATCGGTCACTAGTAGTATTTATTATTTCAGAAATAAGCTAAAATCACATTGAATTCCAGCATCATGCACTCCACATACACATACATACACATCATAAAATATATGTAGTAATTATTTAACAACTATGCTTATTTTCATTATTTGTAATTGAATAACTAGAAAGTGTTGACTCAGTGATGAGACACAGATGTCTAAAAGGTTACTGAGTTATTTATTATTTCAATGGGATATGGTAAGCATGATGATTGCCATATTTCCAGGAATATATGCATCTCTTATCAAATCCATTATATGATGAATTCACTCAATGATAATAGATTGATAGAAACATTACATATATGAAATGGAAACTCCAAATTTATATCGCTATATAAATCATAAAATCTCCTTGAGGATAAAATATTTTTTAAAACTGTCATGTAAACAAATATGTGTACATATCTGTGTATGCTAAAACTGTAACAGAAATCATACCACAATTCTTTACAATATTGATAAAAAGTCAATATTGTTTATTCTAAACTCATAAATGAGTTCAGAAAGTTTCATTGTGTAATACAAGAATATATTCATAAACACTTAAGAGTAATTTATGATGCCACATTAGTGTTACCCAGTTCAGTTTTATTTTCTTTGAGAAGAAAGACATGTAATTACTGTTGTCTTTAGAATTTGCTTTTAAGTAATACAGATAATAGGATTTTTCTCTCTTTCATATACCTGACTTTAATAATTGATTTGCCAGCCCTTTTAAAAAGAAGTGTGAGCCAATATTTCTGAGTAATATTCAGTATTCTAAACCAATGTTCCCTTAATAAAGTAATCAACTTTTAAAGAATATTGTTCTTATCTTAAATATACAGACATGCATGTTTTTCAGTCATTTTCCAAAATTTTATATATTTCTGGCAGGGATTTCATATATATATTTAGTTTAATTTATTATTGAATGGTGACCTTTTGATTGAATTGGGTTATATCAGTACTAATAAGTTGAAGAATGAGGTGTCTAATGAACCTACATATAAAAATAATGATAGATGGTTTATTTGGAATTCTATAGATACAGCGCAGCCAAGGCTTCTCAAGATTGTTTAGATTCTAACCAATCTTAGAGAGAAATTTTATTGATTACACAGAAGCGTGGCACATTTTAATCATTTTTACATCACTGTGCTGCCTGAGGCATCAAAATCCATTAAATGAGTTTTATAAACTTTCTTTTCAATGGGATGCTAAATTGATTCTTGATATATTATCAACAGCAGCTCTGGAAGATCAATGAGAAATACTAAGCCATATCGAAATTAACTTATTTATTTTTAATTGCTTAGATCATGACACTGTGAAATGCTGCTCTTCATAACTCTAAATTACTTTGCTCTCGGATAAATTTTCCGCTCTAGTATATGTTGAAGGGATTTTTCCCCATGTGGCTACTGATGTATTGTAGCCTTCCCATGTCTTTTCTTATAAAACTTTCTACTAAACAATAAATACTCTTCAAGAGGTTTTTCTGATAATTTCCATGTTGATTTTAAATGCATTCATTTAATTAAAAAACACATATTTAATATGTTTTATACTTACAAACAAGTTAGAACCCATTTATGCCAATTTGTTTTTATTTAAAAATAACTTCATTTCTATGGGAAATAATTTTTCTCAAACTTAGTTTCAAATATAGTGTACATAAGCACTGGATTAGTTGTTAAGAAAATTCTTTTGTTCTGCCAGTTATTTAAATCTCCAAAATCTGTTGATACAGCTAGAGTGATACCTGCTTTGCCCACCTAACAGAGTAATTTGAAGATAAAATAAAAATATCTGGTCAAGTCCTTTGTAAGATTAAAAAAATAGATTTTCTTATATTTAACTTGAGATATTGAAAATGATTATGACAAGAGAATATTTAAAAGGGTAATATTTAAGGGTGATTTCAGACACACTGTTCTATGATTAGGAACATAATTTCCAGTTGAAATTATTTCATGGGTTTTAGTCATTCTAATTAGCTTTAATGACATACTGTTAAACATACCCATTATGCTGTCAAGAAATAAATAGCTAATTATGATACTTCAAAGGAAACATAAAGGAAAAGTAAAATATTCTGTATTATGATTTCATTTCTGACAAGGTTTTAGGAAACTCATGTACTAGTAGAGACGAATGGATTATCTATTTTACCTAGATCAAGGAAAATATGGGATTTTATTTCGATGGGAAACAGCAATGTGACTATTGTTTTCTAATGTCACTATTAAAATTCTTCCTTTTTATCCCCAACTCTCCCTTGAGATATTGACCTTCTGGGCGGCAAATATTCTTTTTTCTCAGTAACTCCAGTACTGAGTTCCAGGAAAATAGTAAGCATTTGATAGAGGAACTGAATGAATAACCACGTTTTTGACAAATTAATCTGATGTATGGAATAGAATAATAAAGGAAAGACTACTGAATGGACTTTGATTTAAGAGACTCAGGCAAATGTCCACATAGGCAGTGAGAAGTAAAAGTGTAGTGGATGTAGCTATAGACGAGCAAGGACAGGTTGAGACAGAGGGTCTCTCAATGTCCATCTTTGAGGATTTGCTCAGACTGACTCTGAGACGATATCATATTCACTAATAACTCATTTGAGGTGTAAAATAAGTATCAAATCATTATCAAGTCTCTGATGACTATTTTTTAGGTTTTGTTTAAAGATAAATAAAACATTGAAAATAATCACCAGTTTTTAACATACTCAATTCTTGCATAGACTTGTTTGACTATTACATATTTTGAAGTTGATCTAAGTAACCCAACCAACAAAATTCTAACTTTAAATCAAATGCTACCTTTTCTTTGAATCATTGATAAAAGGTATTTTTCTAATTTTTACTAATAATATTTTAGTAAAATTATATATTTAGATATGATGCCAGATACTCATGCCTGGCAACAAACTACAAAAACTAGTGTGCAGTGCATCTATTTGAAATTTGCTGTAATATTTTAATTGTCCAGTGTTTTTTTTTTTTTTTTGTTTTCCTTGAAGCTTGTTTAAAAAAATGTAATGTCGATTAACTTAAAAAAAAGTTACATTCATTTAGGTAATAAAAGAAAACCTATGATTTACACACTTGTGAGAAATTAATGTCAGCCCAGCTCTCTCCAGTGCTGCAGCATAGCGCAGGGCATGAAATTGAGCTCTGTTTGGTTGGATCCTCAGGATTCCTGTGGCATTAGTATAAAGGAAATTTTAGTTGACAAGAATCTGTAAATTAAGCAATTTAATAACTGAAGGTGAGAAAGAGACTTAATCATGGTAAACATTTTTTTTAGCAAATGCACCACTCTTTTTCTGTAATTACTTATGCCATTAGGATTTTTAATTCCAGAAATTAAACAATGAGATAAAATGTGCCGCCTATGCAGTTTTTTTTAAAGATTTATTTATTTTTGTATGCAAGCTGGGGTGCAGATTAGAGGTGTGGGTCAGTGAGAGGATTCACCAGAGACAGAGTGGGGAGCAGAACAGGCAGATCGACTGAAATACACTGCTGAGGGGAGCAGCGGGCGAGGCAGGAGAGGTCTGCCGCACCATGTGGGATTCTCCCCAGTCGGGCATCGAACTCACGCCGCAGCTGCCAACAGCTCCACAGCGCTGCGCTAACCCGTTGTGCCACCAGGGAGGCTCAGCCTGTGCAATTTGATGCTTAAAATGTTTGAGGCACTAACCAAATGAAAAATGAACCCAACTTGTCATTATTATATGTTACTATTAGTAGTTTATCACATCCCTCTAAAAAATGTAAGAGTTCTGTACATTTCATCTCACATCTTTCTCAAAAGTTCAGTTTTTATGTTTTGTTTTGATTTTTTTTGTGTGAAATCTTTTAAGTTCTACACCCAGCAAATTTCAGTTACACTATATTGTGCTATCAACTATAGTTACCATGTGAATACATTAGATTATCAGATATTGTTCCTCTTATAACTGAAAGTTCATACCTTTATATCAATCTTTCCCTATTTCACTGCCTGCCAGCTCCTGGCAACCATTTTTCTATTTTATTTTTCTACTTACTGAATGAATTCAGTCTTTTTTAAAAATTCACATATAAATTATACCATTCCATGGTTGTCTTTCTCTGTCTAGAAAATAGACATTTCCTTTTATTCTTCCATATATGGACATTGTTTGTTTAGAAACTCTTTCACTATGAAAGATGGGTTTGCTGTGTATTCCTGTGGGACATAAATATATTTTTTAAAGATTTATTTTTTATTTATACATACAAGTTGGAGTACAGGCCAGAGGCATGGGGCGGCGAGAGGGTTCACCAGAGACAGAGCGGGTAGCAGAACAGGCAGATCAGAAATACACTGCTGAGGGGAGCAGCGGGCGAGGCAGGAGAGGTCTGCCCCACCATGTGGGATTCTCCCCGGCCGGGCGTCGAACTCGCGTCGCCGCTGCCGACAGCTCCACAGCGCAGTGCTTAACCGCTGTGCCACCGGGGAGGTCCGGGACATAAATATTATTAGCCCTATTTAATGATAAGAAAATGAATACTTATCAGACATATGGTAGAATGAAGATTTAAACCTTAAATTTTTTGGCTCCTTCCTCCAAGTCAATAATGGATAAGTTAGTTTGAGAAAGTCAGTTATTGTCTCTGTATGCTAAATTCCAGATAAAGAACAAGACAACAAAGCAAAAAGATAGCTGCCATGATGCTAGTTGCAATTGAGGTTCATGTAAATTGAACTCTAACTTAATAGCACACATGGGACCCTTAGATTATAGGGATAACGTTTTCCTTTGAGGAGACCTCTTTGTGATCTTTAAATGTCTCTGTACTAAGTTCACAAACGTGATGCAGTCTGACCCACAAAAAATAATCAAATCAAGACCAACCCAAAACTTAACATTTCCTGCTAAAAATTGCTTTTGAGTAACAAGTATTTTGTGTAATAGGTACTTTACACAAATTTGCAGTGTTTTTGGCCCACCAGGAGTATAGTTTGGTCATATTCACATGGCATTCCGTTGCTCTCTTGTCCACAAACTCAAGGAACCAAGCTCCTAAATATTTTTCAAGCAACAGTTTCATCAATCATTTTGACAACCATTGGTATAGACCAGAGACCCAGGAAAGGTTGCTTTATGGATGAAAAAGCAATGGAGTAGAAAAATGTTAGGGATGAAAACTTTTCATCATCCCTATATAGTCAACCTACTTGAATTTTAATTTGTTAGTAGAAAAGAAAGGGTGAAATCAAGAAGTACAGTGACAGGTAAGAACTGAAAATGTAAGAGTATTTTAACTGCTTACAACCTATGCAGCTGTCTTTCACAAACATGTCTTTCAGAGCATTTATGACTTGGATGCTTATATAATTAAATTCTGAAATTTTCTAAAAAGGTTATTGATTAATGGTTTATTCAAAATATAATAGTTGTAACAATTATTCTAATAAGGAAAAGAAAGTAGTGAAAAATATATTTAGTAGAAATAGCTGCAGAGCAAATAACTTAAGTACTGAAAATCATGCATTCTTGACAGTTTCATAGAAAATAGACTTGGTGCTTATTTGTGGAAGAACCACAGTCTCCTGAATTTTTAGACTTGTGATTATTGCTTAGGGACTTTTTCTATTCATATAGTCACTTCAGTTCCTCTCTGTGTGTTCCTAAGCTTTCACCCTGCCAGCAAATATTGATCTGCAAGTGGGCTGCCCCACTACATGTTACCTAATCTGCAAAAACTAAAAGACTCCTTACTCTTATGCAAAGTTTGGTCAGAGCTGTCAAGCTGACCAGATAAGGTTGCGAAATGGAGAGCATGCCTTAGAAATGTCCTCTACTTCGGTGCTTCTCCCACCTCTGACCATAAACTTATGTTTTGCCTTATGACTTCTTTTAAAGAGATCTTTTGTGAGGAATTTTGCTGGATATGCGAGAGCAAGAAGAACGTTGGTTGGTTTAAAATAGCACTTCAGAAGGTGCACAGTAAAAATTCAGGCTCAAGTTCAAAAGGCAGAATCAATGAGCAGAAGAGCCAAACGCATATGCAGATTACAACTGTATTGTTTTTTTTTTTTTTTTAAGATTTATTTTTTATTTATACAAGCTGGGATACAGGCCAGAGGCGCGGGGCGGCGAAAGGGCTCACCAGAGACAGAGTGGGTAGCAGAACAGGCAGATCAGAAACACACTGCTGAGGGGAGCAGCGGGCGAGGCAGGAGAGGTCTGCCACACCATGTGGGATTCTCCCCGGCCGGGCATCGAACTCGCGTCGCCGCTGCCGACAGCTCCACAGCGCAGCGCTCAACCGCTGTGCCACCGGGGAGGCCCCACAACTGTATTGTTTTTAAGAATACAAAAATATTATTCAAATCCATGCTTTGGTGTTGTAATTGGGAAGAATGAGGGGTACCCTGAGGCCCCCAAGTCTGCATGCTTTAAATGGGTTCAGCCATCTGCCCCATAAAGGCAAAGCGTTCTCTTTGTGTAGGGGGGGAAAATAAAAACTTTAATAGGATTAGTGTGCATAGAAAAAGAAGAAAAGAAAGGATGACCATTTTCCATCAAAACACCCAAAGTTACCTGTCTCCTATGGATAAATACCCAACCAAACAGGCTTGACACAGAGCAGGCCCTCTGAGGCCCAAAGCTAAGGAACACAAGTCTAAGGAACCTGCTGGCAGGAAGCCATAAGAAAGGGGCACAAAGGGACCAGGGAAGTTTGGGACAAAAGGAACAAAATCACGATATAGATCAAGTTAAATGCTGCCCTTGTAAACATCCCAAGTGAATTTCAGCCTTGTCTCTTCCAAGCATCTCTCTCTACATGTCTCAACAATACGTGTCTCCTTCCACATTCCTCAAGTCCTGGGGTATCTCCAAAGCCAAGAAGCAAATTGGGCTTCTCACTTGGTGCTGTGTTCCATGGACCTCCTCTAGGTCTCCTCTCAGGTCTTCTGCAGCTTCTCTCCCAGGTCCTTAGCTTCCTTCCCCTTGCTGCACAGCTGCACCACTCATTATGTGGGGCTAGGAGCATGGAACCTCCCCCTTTAAGATTACAATATTACATGTGTGAACTAAGAAGAATTCACCTAGGAACTTCCCAATGCATCAGCTCCCATCTTGGTTCATAACAGAGGTTGGTAAACTTAAAAATATAACTCTTTATGTAAAAGCTTAAATAATTATAAAGCGTTTTCACACCCTCTACTTGTATAATTAAGAGAGATAAGAATGACTTTTATTGATTAAAGTGTTAATCATACTAATAGTTTCCATTCTTATCTGTGAGCTGCATTAAAATATTGATAATGAAAAATATAAATAGCAAGATAATCTCTTTTATATATATGCTTTAAAATTCTAAGACCAAATTAGTGGTTACCAGAATAGATGGAAGATGGGTAGGGTTTTAAATTGGCCATCAAGTGTATGAAGGGTAGAACTGAACTTTTAGGAGTGAACTTAATTAGTACAATCAGGTGTTAATTTATAGCGATACACATCTGGAACATTTATGATGTTGCAATGCAATAGTCAACATTTTTTAAAGAAAACTAGCTTCTGATATATCAAATTGCAAAATTAGTTATTGTCTAATTCTTCCAAAACACAGTGAACATCCCTGATTAAAATATGATTATAAAAAATGAAAGTTTGTGAAATAAAATAAATTTCTAAGCTGAGTTCAGGTTTTGCGGCCACCGTGAGCATGGGCTATTGTGTGCCTGGAATAAATCCTACTTGGTCATGATGTATGATCCTTTTAATGTATTGTTGAATTCAGTTTGCTAAAATTTTGTTGAGTATTTTTGAATTTATGTTCATCAGGGAAACTGGTTAGTTTACTTTTTTTGTGGTGTCTTTGCCTGGTTTTGGTATTAGGTTCTTCTGCAAATGATGATAATGTTCTTAATCTCATGACAGAGCAAATTATTTTGACATTAGAAAAGAAAAATACAGATTAAGCCGTATATTAACCACTGTTTATAAATCAGTTGCTTCATAATGCTTTCCTAATACCAAAACTGTATTTGTTAGTATTTGTTACCTCATACCCATCTTAGAAAATTTCTCTTAATTAAACAGCATTTCTTACTGTTCCTTTTCCTGTTAAACCTCACCTCAGTCTCTGTGTTTCACCCTTTCACTGGGTGGAAAATGTCTCTGTAGATGGTGGAGGGAAAAAAATCCAAACTTTTGAACAAGTTTTATTTAGGAACATGGCCAATTGTATTGATTTTTGCAGGAAGTTAGGTGAAAACGTGCACCCTTTAATTTGAGCCTAGCATAACTTGTATGCAAATGTATGTCCTACAAATTTTAATTCCAATGACTGGTTCCACAGTACTATAGCTCTTTTTAAAAAAAGATTTATTTATGCATATAAGCTGGGGTACAGGCCAGAGGCGTGGGGCGGCAAGAGGGTTCACCAGAGACAGAACGGGGAGCAGAACAGGCAGATCAATGGAAACACACTGCTGAGGGGAGCAGTGGGTGAGGCAGGAGAGGTCTGCCGCGCCATGTGGGAATCTCCCCAGCCGGGCATCAAACTCGCGTCGCCTCTGCCGACAGCTCCACAGCACAGCACTTAGCCACTGGGGAGGCCCGTACTATAGCTTTTTTAATAAATGGTAGCTTTAGAATTTACTTACATGGAAATAATTGTACGAGTAAGATGGCGACATTGAGTGCAGGGATGTACGACACCATTGCAATTGATTTTTACATCACACTGCTCTCTTATCTCCTTTGAGGCAAGGTGCCTCAAATTATATTTGGCAACACTTCCTCAGGCTGCAAAAGCAAAAGTACCTGCAGTGGTTTATAGAATTAGGTAATAGGTCTCACTAGATTTCTTCCCAGGGAACTAGGCAGGGTGAAACTTTGAGAAACTTCTTACGAATTGCATAGGCTGTTCTGAAACACCCAAAATCTTAGTTAAAGCTTATCTTCACTTGCTTGATATCCAGAAACTCTTCAGGGTAAAATTTGTGCAGTCTCCAGTAGTTTCAAACAAGCACCCGTTTGAATGCCAGAAAGGTGAGAGGTGGGAAGAGCTCAAGGAAGGCAGGAGGAGTAACGAGGCCCTGGGGAAATTATCATGAGCTCAGGAAGAAGCTTGGCAGGAAGACAAGCAAGAGGCCACAATGCAGAAAGGAACGTTGCTTCCATGTGCTGTGTGAGACAGACAGACTGAGAAACAGGCTGCGTTTGCAGGAAAAAGCATTTCTAGAAAGATCAGTGAGTCTTTATGTAATGACATGGTTCTCTACCTGGGACTTAGAAGTTCATTATAACACACACACACACACACACACACACACACACACACACACACACACACAGAGAGAGAGAGAGAGAGATGCACACATTAAATGCAGTTAATCTAGAATGTCCAGGTATTTCTTTCATTCTGATTCTGGCACTCATGTCTAACATGGCAAGCCCTATATCCATCAACACAGAACACATAGCATTCCAACATGAGGGAACTGACTCTCTGCATCTCTCATGTTTTGACATCAAAACAAATGGCCACTATGGTAAATACTGAGACCTTTGTAGTTTGTGCCAAGCTCAGCATCACGGAGAGTCAGTGTGTTGGAGTTCTGGAAAAATTTGAGCGATGGGGGTGCTTGGGAAGAGAAGTACAAATTATTAACATGGTAAGTTCTTAGGTCACTTCAAAACATAAGATTACGGCACGCTAAAGCATTCTCTCGGAGTAGTGTCAAGGACCCTTTCTCTTACCCTTTTTGTTCCAATGTCTGGTTCCACTGGAAGTCACAAATGAGCAAGTCATTACCAACATCTGCATACAGTGACTGAGCATCAAAATTCTTTGTTTACATTGTGTGTTGTTCATTTGCTGTGAAGTTGTATTTGTCAGTTTACTAAGTTAGTGAACATTTTAAATTGTATTTAATGGCTCCTAGCGAAAAGGTCTAAGTATGTGTATGTTATCCACCTGTTTATTCTATTATACATACATAGCGCATGAATATAAGAGGCTAGTCTGGTGTTAGAGATCAGCCTTGAGAGTATTGTGTGATAACAATGAGTGCACAGGATTTTACTATTAAGAAATAAGACGGTGACTTCAGAGAACAGTGAGTAATGGAATTATTATGATTTCAAAGAACTCAGATCATTTAGGGAGAAAGACTAACTGCATATGAGACCATCCTGTCCACTATGTCTCTTAAAAATAAGAGAATAGGGCCTCCCTAGTGGCACAGCAGTTGAGCGCTGCGCTGTGGAGCTGTCGGCAGCGGCGACGCGAGTTCGACACCCAGCCGGGGAGAATCCCACATGGTGCAGCAGACCTCTCCTGCCTCGCCCGCTGCTCCCCTCAGCAGTGTATTTCTGATCTGTACTTCTGTTCTGCTCCCCGCTCTGTCTCTGGTGAACCCTCTTGCCGCCCTGCACCTCTGGCTTGTACCCCAGCTTGTATGTATAAATAAATACATCTTTAAAAAAAATAAATAAGAGAATACTAGAGACTAGGAAATGGGAGACACACACACACACACACACACACACATATACACATGCACGCACGCACGCGCACACACACATATGCATTACTGGGGACAATCTAGAAATCTTGCAGTTACAACAGGCAAAGACAACTCAGCTATACATGAATTTAGATCTTGTAAGTTGGACATAGTTGTCATCCGTTGCAGGTGAAAATGGAGACATACCAATTCAGGGAGTAGCCAGGAGCATTGGTCTCTCAACCAGGTGTTTCCGAATCGTTTTCTTTTACGTCCATCAAATCCCTGGCTCAAGTTCAAGACTTAGAGAAGATGACATGAAGAGAAAATTTGGAAGAAGACTTGGAGGAGGCACAGGGAGCAGAGTTGGACTTGGACTTGTTGTTTTTTTTTTTTTAAGATTTATTTATTTATGCATACAAGCTGGGATGGAGGCCGAGGGGCAGGGCGGTGAGAGGATTCACCAGAGACAGACTGAAGAGCAGAACAGGCAGAGCAGAAATACACTGCTGAGGGGAGCAGTGGGCGAGGCAGGAGAGGTCTGCTGCGCCGTGGGGGAATCTCCCTGGCCTGGCATCGAACGCACGCTGCAGCTGCCCACAGCTCCACCAGGCTGCGCTTAACCCATTGCACCACCAGTGAGGCCCTTGGACTTGGACTTGTACCAGGGACTTGGGGGGATCTCACATTTTGCACTCTGCCAATATTGATTCAGTACCAATCAGTATTAGTTTAACAACACACTGTGCAAGGAAGAGTAAACTATAAGAATGTATTTTTATTATTGAATTTTGCTTCTGGGGAAGAAAATAACCTTAATTTAAATTGCACATAATTGGGCCTTCCTGGTGGCGCAGAGGTTAAGCGCTGCACTGTGGAGCTGTCGCCAGCGGTGATGAGAGTTCAACACCCGTCCGGGGAGATTCCCATGTTGCGCAGCAGACCTCTCCTGCCTTGCCCGCTGCTCCCCTCAGTAGTGTATTTCTGTCAGTCTGCCTGTTCTGCTCCCCACTCTGTCTCTGGTGAACCCTCTCCCCCTCGCCCCATGCCTCGGGCTTGTACCCCAGCTTGTATGCATAAATAAATAAATCTTTAAAAAAAAGCGAGCATAATTATCTAAATTAAACAGAACATAGTAGAAGTGAATTTTTCATTCTGAATCATTATTTGTTATAAATACTCACAAGGCCAATATAGTAGTTCTCGAACAGCTTTAGAAATCCATTACTTTCCAGAAACGCTCCTTGGTGTCTGTAGGCAGCGGCAGTATTAAAATCTGAAATTTTATTATCATGTGGCACTCCCATAGATTCTGCAAAAAGTGAGATTTCAATTTCATTCAAAGAGAGAAGAAAAGAGAGGGCTAGGTTGGATTGACTTCTTCCGGTCAAATGACTATTGTATTGAGGAGCTAAAGATTCCCAAAAGTCGCCCATTATTCGACTTGCCTTTCCAGTTGACTTTGCTCTAGCAGTTCTAAATTGCTTAAATCAAAGGAATCATTAACTACTAGAGTTTTGTTTTGTCACTTTCATTCAGCACTTCATACAGTGCCTAGGAAAAGAGGATGGCTAACTGATATGCATAAACCTAAACTTTGCATTTCACTCTGAATCAATTTCAAAGACAAGGGTTAAAAAAAATAAGGTAAAAATCAACTCTAAAGACAGTGGCTGGCACAGGTATAGCTGACTGTCAGCCTAAATGATATTAGCACCTTTCTCAGTGTGAGTTTTAATTACCTTTTATGTGCTAGCAATGTCTAGTGTCATTTCTTATAAACTGACTTGTCAGAATTTGGCACTGAACATTGTGAGAGGCAGTTGAAGTTTACCACTGGGAAGAAAATATATGTTCACTCTCAGCAGTATATCAATACCAGAAGACCTTACTCTGCTGTCAATAGGTCTAAAGTTAATTAGATATATAAATCATGTCAATTTAGCCATGAGAACGACCCTTTAATTTCCTGAGGCAAAAAAGAAAGGATTTGCTGAAACTTATGAAGTTAAAAATAAAGGGATACAAACTATAACAAGAACTGTTATGTGATTATGCCCATCAGTTTTACCTAGATGCGACATGATTAGAATTAATGTGGCTACATGCAGGTATAACATGTTCTATATTCAAAATGTCAGTTCTTAACATGTCACTTCCTTACATTCTATCAAAAGATAAACTCCCAATATCGAAGAAGATTTTATTGATATGTTTTTCATTGCTGAATCCACAGTAACTAGGATAGTGCCTGACTACATGGAGAGATGTCAGACATTAATCAACTGAGTGAAGGAATATGTGAATGAATGAATGAATAAGCCTAGTATCAGTCAAAATAGCACTTGGAAAGATATTCCTTAATTGAGCAACAGTGAAATACTCAAGAGTATATGACTCATGATTAAAAAAATTATAAATATATTTTAGGGGCCTCCCCGGTGGCGCAGCGGTTAAGCACTGCGCTGTGGAGCTGTCGGCAGCGGCGACGCGAGTTCGACACCCGGCCGGGGAGAATCCCACATGGTGCGGCAGACCTCTCCTGCCTCGCCCGCTGCTCCCCTCAGCAGTGTATTTCTGATCTGCCTGTTCTGCTTCCCACTCTGTCTCTGGTGAACCCTCTCGCCG